>WEIT01041344.1:10539-56429 GCA_013389985.1 Dryoscopus gambensis | reverse complement strand
CCCCGGGGACGCTGCGGAAGGGACATGGCCCCCAGGAGCCCGTGTCCCCTGGCAGAGCACGGCCCCCAAGGACCCGGGCATCCCAACACCGGCGGGGCAGAGAGGGCTGCGTCCCCCTCGCTTCACCTCGACACACCTGCCCGGCTGGGCCGGCAAAGGGGGGGGGGGATACTGCAAACTTGTCCTAAAATCTCCCGCCTGGCACCCAGCGGGCAGCTCCACCCAAGCGCAGGACCATGTTCTGGGAAAGGAAGTATGGAGAAGATTACGTTTTGCTTTTAGATTAAGGAAGAAATCCCAGTACCCCTGTTTTGAAAGCCTTCGCCACCGTCACTGTGCTGAGGGGGTTTTCCTCGCTGTCCCCGCCGGGGGGTATTTGGTTCCTGAAACCAGTGCCGCAGAAGCAGAGCACAGTAAGCCTGGCCTACCCGTGTTGTGCAAGACTGCTCACTGCTGTTGGCTCCTTCCTTTCACATGTGATGTAGCCAGAACAACCCCACATCGGTTCTTTTACATTTCAGAGTAACTTTTTCACATTCCTGTTCAGTTCTTCAGTTGCTGACAAAGTTAGCAGCCATGCCTCCAGACAGCAAAGGAACAAAGGAAAATGAGCATTGTGCAAGAGATCTGGTATTTAGCAGACCTTGAAAGGGCTCCCTTGATCTTAGTGAGGAGCTTTACTGTGCATGTTTTCAGCAATCAGTCGCTGACTCTTGATTAAGATCATACTGAGTTGTCTTCATCCTGAAATCAAGGCTGTTACTTCTATCTGCAAACCTTGCCTCATTGAAGTCCTCTGAATGCCAGGGCTTCCCTGTTGCTATAATAATCCCTGTATATGGATAACCTATGTATAACGGTATTTTGATCCTGAGGAACAAGAACAGCAGAATTTCAAAATGAAAATTTTAGTTACAAAGATTACTTACTGTATCTGGAATAAAATCCAGTATGATTTCAACTATCAAATATTATACACATTAGAAATAACATGAGATGGCAGACTATCATCCCCTAATGGAAATTCAGAACATGGCATTTTAAGCTTGTTGGGATAAAAACCCCCATTCATTTCCATTCAGTTAGAAGAAATGTGGAAAGTTTAACACTTCTGCAAAATGCTGAGCAACTACCAGAGCGGGGCACTGAGGCAATGCAGAGTGAAACATGTCATCCTGACCACAGGCAGATGTGTAGTTTCTGGAATGAGATCAGCACAGTGGAAGATCTGAAAGTCAGTCAGCAGTGTATCTTTTTTTAAGTCCTCATCTCTAGAGCCATCAGAGGGCTTCTCCGGATGACACTGATGTGGAGGAGTGACTGTTTCGTGTAAAGGACTCAAACAGCTCCTCAGCTGCTATTCATCTTCCTTCCAATTACTGACATCAAAGGAGTTAAAACAATCAAGAGCAGCTGTGAATCTGCATTTTTACTGCTCAAGAAGTTTCCCCCCCTTTTTCAAAGCAGCAAAACAAGCCTGATTCAAAACTGAAATGCTAAATTGTAGTTTAGTTGGTGAAAAATTGTAACATGGTTGCACTACCATGATGCAGGAACCATGTTGAGATGTTGAGATGGTGGCAGGGCTCTTAGCTGACAGGAAAAGGTAGATTGTAAAGTTGTGGGATTCAATTCTTGGCACATAAATAGCTGCTTATCAGCTATGATATGAAATTGAAAGCTTTACCTCACCTGTCAGGAGGAAATTTGTGTGTTGTCTCCTAGACTCTGCTAGAGTGGATGTGATCACGGTCCACCAGGCATCAATAAAATCAGTGGAATATAAATTACTGGAGAATGAGAAATCCATACTTTGAGAAATATTTGCAGGTTTCAGTACCATTCAGGTGCAGGACCAGTCAGAGAGCAGAATAAATGCAACTGACATTATGGAGTAATGGAGAGAGAACTTGAGTTTTATTAGAGATTAAGAGAATTTGCAGAAAAGGTGGAACCAACACTGGAAGCCAAGTACCTGCATTTAAAAATCAAATATCAGTTATATATCAGCTTATATATCAGTTATCCTGAAATAATAAAAAAAATTCTCCCCAAAACATCTTGCTGCTGTGCAATCAGAACAGCACATCTCCCACAGTCCTCTGTGGGTTAATAACACTAGAAGAAAAATATCACAGTGACTTGCTCTTGTGCTTGAATTTGGTTCACCATCTAAGGCAATTTCAGAGGAACCAGTGGGATGATTTGTTAATTATATTAGTCCACAGTTTGGCAGCATTTTTTATAGCAGATGTATGCATTTCATCTGACTGTCCTCATCTCCTGCTGCTCATTCTTGAATCATACTGCTGCCCCTGATACACTGATACTGTTCAGAATCTGAGCAGTGAACCACATCAGAGAAGTGATCTGCGTTAAAAATAACTCAGCAAAACCCCCCAAACCTAGATCAGATTTGTAGTTTGTATATTTTGCAGCTGCCCAGTTGTATTGGTTGTATTTTATAGGGTGGTTTAAACTGATGCTGCAGCTTTAGGAACTTTCTCAGGTAACAGCTTTAACTTTCTAGAAGTAGCAAGTCTGCAAAGTTAAAACCTACATGTGACCTTGAAATGAAGCAGAAATCCATTTCCCCAGCACTGATCTCCTGCTGGAGCTCAAGGATCTTGGTCCAAATACTCTTCTGCATGGGTCCAGCTAAAAAAGAGCTATGTTAAACCAGAATTACTGGTGCTAAATGTCAACAAACATCACATGAACAAGTTCCATAAAAGTTCATTTATGTTCCTTCAAGATTTAATATTTCAAATGCAATTATGAAGTAGCAGCTACTGCTGAGATTTTAATTTGTTAGTTCTTACATTTGGGAGAAGTATGAAAGAAAGTCACTGGAAAACAAACAAACAAAAAAATTGCCTTCTCCATAGCTGTTCAATTTAGAAAAAGCAGTGGTTTGAGTCTTTAATCACTCTGTCAACATTGCTTACCTCTAATACATCCCAGTGCCAGTGAGAAGGGAAAGAAAATCATTGAAGGAAGAACATACTGATTCTGAATGTCTGTCAGCTTTCTTCTTTGGAACACATACTACACACTTTTTGACTCCATAAGCTGGAAGGCAATTAAGTCCTGTGTATGGGCTGGCGTTGAGTAACTGATCACATGGCTGCTTTTCTGTGCTGTAAATACATGAAAGCATATGTTGCTAAAAATCTTCATGGATATGGCTGTTTTCAGCTGTCTGTCCCTGGTCTCCTGTGTGTCGTGTAAGCCTACCACTGCTAATGGAAGAGTGTCTCCAAATCTACTCTGAATTAGAAATAAAAACAATCCGTGGTTGAGTTCCTGCTCCTAATTAGAAATACTTGAAAGTTTAATTTTTAAATCATCTAAATACTTAAATAGTGCTATTTCAAATTTGAAATTTCTAAACCTGTCTGATTTGCTGAAACGTGGAAATCTAGGAGTTTGGTCAGACCATAACTTGTCTTGTTTTGCCTGTAAGCTTCTCCCCCGCTGCCCCCCAACAAGGGCAATGGGCCCCAAAGTCTATTATTCCTATGTTGTTATCTGAGAAATATATAGAAGGCAAATAAGTACACTCTTACACTTACCTCTAAGGTTCTCTTCAAGAAACTTCATCTTCCCTCTGCTGTAAGATACATGTGAGCCTGCATGAAGAGGTTACATTGTCCGCTGACAAGTATAATTAAGCACAGATGTCTGAGGCACCAAAAAGAAGCAAATGTTAGCAAGGGTCTTAATTTCATCATTTTGCTTACCTTCTATTTAGAGATCTGAATTGCATTTAGAATCAGTTAAAGAGGAACAATCTTTTCATTTAATCAGCTTTAAACTCATATGATCTCTTTTTAGGAAATATTTTAAAGTTTTTTCCTTCCCTTGAACAATTGTGCTGCTGAAGTAAAGACATCTCACAAAAGAGCTTTCCAATATTTAAACGTATAATACTGTCATACAGACAATGACTATGGCAACCTGACTAGGAGAAGCAAACAAAAAGATCGTTATAATTAACAACAGTTTAACTAATAACTGCATTTTGATTTACAGATAGACAGGACTGGAAAATAATCATTATATGTATATGTGTGATTAATGCATTGCACATCCTTTTTTCTTTCTTAAAATTTTTTATAAGATTATTGAGTTGCAAGATCAGACACAACTAAATAACCAGTTCTGAGCAGAATTGGGCAGTAACCTCTTTTCCCATCCCAAAGGAATTGCTGAGCTTTTGAAACTTTCCCATCTGAAATTCAAACAAAGAGTGTTTTCATGTACCATCTCTGTGTCTTCCTTTGCAAAAGTCTGGCTCAGCACAGTTGTAGCATTTTTTCATTATTGCCACTTTTTAAAACAAATATTTTAGTTAGATATAGTTACTTTAAAATGAAAAGGAAGTACAAATGATCAGAGAATTTCAACATAAAAATGATGCAGCTTTTTGTTTTCAGAATTAATAAATAGTATAAATCAACACTTTCCCATAATTAGTTTCCCACAATTAATGAATGTTTCAACATATTCATCTCTACATAGAAAAAAATTCTGACCATTTCTTGATATTGTTTCTCTATTTTTTTCATATTTCTATTCTTCCATAGGTTCCACATGTCTGCTGATGAGACTGGATGCAATGGGAAAGGAACAGAATCTGAAAAAACTTAATCTAGATTTATTTCTTAGCTGCAAAGCAATTTTAAATTAGACGTTGGTTTGTTGCATCTGCTAAGCAAGATAAACCAGAGATCAAGGTAAAAGCACAAGCTTTGGTTATTTAAAAAAGAAGATATTAGTTTTGCGGAAAAGTAGGGTCAGTTCTGTACTCAGGTATGAATTTGTGTAGCACTTACCATCAGTAATAGTTTCAATTTGTATCAGTGTCTGAGTATGTGCATATGTCAATAAAACGACAGTATTATACCGGACTGCCTTAATTTTTGTTATTTTCCAAAAGTGTCCGTACAAGGACACTTACATGACTGAATATTTTGAGAGGAATGTGAGTGGTTTTTGTTGTCTCTCTCATTTCTTTTAATTTTTTTTTTATTAATTTGTAACAAAAAATAAACATATCAATGATTCGTGCAAGTTGTACAATTAATAGTTTAGAAAATGTGAATCAAATGATGCTAACCATAGAAAAAGTAAGCGCTATGAAAACAGCCCCCAAATTAGAAAGGTTTTGGTTGTGTATGGACCATGTTCTTTAGCAGTGACAACAGCTATATTTCAGATAGGAAAAATACCTCACAAGACCCCCTTATTTCTTGAAAAACAATCCACCAAAAACCCAAACTGAAACAGTTTTTGGAAGAGAACTGTTGAAAGGAAACATCTGGAGGAAATGCCATTCCAATTTCAGTCTTGTCTTCAGTATACCGTAACATACATTTTTCAACATGTGATACTGTGCTTCATCAGGCAACATCACAATGAGATCATACCTCTGAATATGGACTCCAGGTCACCTTTATGAAGGATGGTAATCATTATGTCTGATTCTGCTTCCTGAGAGAGTATATTGAAAATATTTCTCATCAACTGGTCATTTCTTTGACGCTAGCATGAAATCCTAGATATGCACAAAATGATTACTGCACAAACTCCTACTAATCTATGTGCTGATGGAAGGAGGCATCTCAAAACAGGAGCCAGCCCTGAGAGTTCAAGAGAATTGCAGAGAAAAGTCTAAGACAAGCTACAGCTAAATCCAGAACAAAAATATGGTAAGAAGGAATTATGGTAGAAGGCAGTGAAAACTGGGTGATTTTGTATAGCCATATGAACAACAGGACACTTCTGGAATTTTTCAGAAGAGATTAAAATAAAAGATTTTTCTAGCTTGTTATGTATCTTATGTATGTATATTAATATTTTTCTTGGACTCCTTTCCTGGATACTCTCAGTATGATTCCAAAACCCATCCAGCCCCCATACTGTGTCTTCATGGATTTATTAACCTCTTTAAAAATTAGGGAAAACAAAAACTTTTTGGCAGGCTATCAGAGCTCTAGTTGTTAAAATGTCATCTTAAAATGCCCTCAGTACTGGCATTACATTTGTAAGTAGTTATTTGCTAGCTGTGTATCTGTGATTTCATAGTTATCAGGTCCAATAAAAGTTTAGACCCTGACAATTTAAACATTAAGAATTTTTGTTGGCTTGCAGGAACAAGACCAAGTCTATATTATTGTCATGTAATTTGAAGGATTTTTTTTTTCAAGTTACACTCTCATTGAAGGAAAATGTAGTCGTATTGAGACTAGGCAGATAACAAAGAATGTCAAGGATATACTATTAAGAGTTCATCCACTTACAAGTAAGCTTAGTTGTCCTGGTTCCTGCTTTTTGCCACAGTAGGCTGTGTCTATTTGCCTGTTTGTTTGGCTGGTTTTTATTCTGTATATTAATCTATATAATGGGCACTGTAAACCATGTTAGAAGTTGTTGCTATGAAACTTACAATGAAGTAAACCAGTGAGCTGCTGTTCTACTTGACAAAGTTTCTCTGAGTTGTCCTTGCTCTGTTTTACATCACTGCATGTAGTAGCTTTTCTATTTTCTTTTTTAGGTTTTGGTTTTGACATGGCTTAATTCTCAGTTTATTTCTGAAATGTTTTAATTGTAGCTGGATGCATTTGAAATGTATGTGGCCTTTTATGCATTTGTAAACTATAGACTTATTGCCCAGTAGACATGTATACACTATGTACATATGTATTTTAATCTCATATTCCCTGAGAGGTTGTGTCTTCTGTTGCAAAATGGACCAGGCATTCGTAGCATACTCATACTTTTCCATTTACTTATTCTAAAAATTTACACATTCTAGATACGTTGGGATCAGGTCTAAAAAATGTTGTTACCCCTTTTCAGTGAGTGCTTATTATACCTGAGCAGGTGCACCACAGTATAATCTATACTGAGAAGAGAATACCCTGAGGGCATTGTTTCTTCAGTTATCAAAGAATATTGATATTCAGCTTTTGCGGCTAAAATACACCACTCCTGTGTGTTACAGCAACACAATAAACAAGATGCCTTAGCAAACTTTGGCAAAGGAGCCTTATAAAAACAATGTAATTCACAGACACCAGTGATTTCCTAAGGAAGGAATAATTTTCTTTCCTTTTAATGAAATACTATTTCCAAAAGTCAAGGAAAGGCCATATGTGTATCCTGCACATAATGGTACTTTGCATCCAACTACGCTTGCTGGTCTGCATCTTTGTGGGGAGATCCATATGGACACGTAGAGCAGTTACTCTCTGCAAATACGTGTATAAAGGAGCGGAAAGCACGGTGGAACTGGCTGTTTAATAACTCTGGTAAGAATATCACTCATGTCCTACAGGACCATGCAGGCGTGTGCTCAGCTGTAGCACTACCCTGAATTTTCATGAACTGAAAGTGCAGCTTGTACATGAGCTCCTCTTTAGAGACTCAGTGACTGAACGTGTACCAGCTCCCAGCTTTGTCTGGGAGCTGTTTCCCCAGCTGTATTTGTTTTCCCCCAGCTGCTACACCAGGGAGCTCAGGGGGCGGCCACGTCCCGCACGGGCTCCCTGTGTTCTCCCTCATCTTGTCCTGAGTGTGAATCCTCGATGCCTTGCAGGGAAGGCGCTGTGCCTTGAGCCTTGAGGGATTGCCACAGGTCGCTTAGGGCAACCCCGGCAGGGCACGGGCACCAGGGCGGCTGCAGGTGCCCTGTGGGACAGGCCGGCGGCCACCCTGTGCTGCACACAGCTGGTTCCAGCCAGTGCCAGCCGGTTCCAGCCAGTTCTGGCCAGCTCCCTCAGTAGCCCCTGAGGGCTGGGCCAGGCAGCCACGCTAGGGACACCTCTCGCAGTCCCTGACAAAGGGCAAAGCGCTGCTCAGGTGGTGAGGTGTGACAGGAAAAGAGAGAGGGACAGCCCTGTGAGCACCAGGGGCAGGGCAGGAGTGGGAAAGGTGCCACAGGTGCCAGAGCAGAGACTTGCCTGCGGCCTGGGAAGATGAAATGCCATTAAAGATATCCAGGCTGCGGCCCCTCCAGGACCCCATCCCGGAGCAGTGGAGGAACTACTGACTGTGGAGAGCCTAGACTGTAGCAAGCTTTCCTAAAATAAACTGTGCTCTTGGAGAGCTCATGCAGGTGCAGAGTTTCCCTACAAGAACTGTGGCCATGGACAGCCCATGCTGGAGCTGGTTCCCCTGACAGGAACCGTGGCCCCGTAGAGCACACACTGTAGTAAGCAACAGGAATTGCACCCCCCATGCTGGAGCAGGTTCTCATGACAACAGCTGTGGCCCTGAGGAGGCTACATTGGAGCAGTTTCTCCTGACAAGAATTGGGATCCATGGCATGGAACTTCAGCCCATGGACAGGAACCTGCAGCCCAGGTACAGGACCCACACTGGTGCTGGGGAAAAATGTGAGAAGGAGGGAGAGGCAGGAAGGGGCTGTCATGTACTCATAGTAATCACATCACCCTCCCCATCCCCTCTGCAGCTCTTGGATACAGTTGGAGGATGTAGGGGACCTGGGAATCAAAGAGTGAAACTGAGTGGGTGACAAAAGTGGTGGTGATGGAGAAGGTGTTTTAATTTGCCTCCAAATCTATTTTAACTAGCATGAATTTATTTTTCCACAAATCTTCTCCTGATGGCAGTGACTTGTAAGTGATTTCCCTGTCTTTATCTTGACCCAAAAGCTTTTTCATGATACTTTCTCCCCTTATCCTCTTTGAGCAGTACAGGGAGAGAGCAGCTAAGTGGCTCTCTGGCAGCCAGACAAAGTCAACCCAACATAAAGTTCCAGGCCTTTTCAAATTCTGCAATACTGCTTTCAGTGTAAGGAGACTGGGACTGTAAAATTAGAGGTATGACCAATATTCAGGACAATTTTCAAGGTATATGTAAATTAATTTATATCATATCACAACTATGTTCTCTATTTAACTTTCTTACATAAAACCTGATTTAGTGCTTTTTGTTAAAACTTTTTTGTGCAGTTTACCATGAGGTCATGATAAAAGAGGGCTTAATCAAGGTCTAGTACCTGCAGAAGAATCAAGCTAGTTCTTCACAACTAAGCGGTAAGAAACCACACATTTTTGATTTTTACAGACTTTAGAGTGATGTTAAATTTCTCACATGATGTATAAGCAAAGGATCCAGCTCTTGGTTATACAAATATCTCACTGGGGTTTACAGCTATTACAATCTCAGTATTATATCTTGTGGTCTCACCTCTGGTAGCCCTTCCCTACTATGTTTTCCCCATGAGAATCCTTCCTGGGGCTGTACAGAGGGTTGCAGAATTTAAAAACAATTGAGGATTTTGTCCTCTATATGTGAATTTTATCGGTTTGAGATAAGGTGAGTGGAGAATCTACAGCAGAGTATTTATGACATAATGCTTAGAGAAATGAAAATGAGTCATAATTTTAAGAACAAAAGATTTTCTTCTTTTAGGCAGTGTACAGTTATCTTTTTATGGTCATGATTATAGAGCAAGTGAAAAGATTACTAGTAAAAACTCCACACATATTAAACATCATTATAAATATATTCAATTAATATATTTAAACATCATTATAAATCCTACCTGATAGCACTTTTCATGTTATATGAAAAATTATGTTGGTATTAACCTACCATATAAGAAAACAGCAAAAATAACTTATCCTTTTTCTTTCTTTTGATGTATCTGAATCACAGTTGTCTCTTTTTTCTCACAGTCAGGATTATTCCATGTACAAAACTGACCATAAATGAGCATACAGTTTGCACCACAGAAATGCCTGTGGGGTAATAAGACATAATATCTGTTTTGAGAAAAGAGTGTTGCTGATCTAAAAAAAAGTTCTGCTTACTGAGATCACAGAAGGCAGTTCAGAGAAAAGTAAACCAGAATTTAAGTGTCATCACAGATGGATAAAAATAAGATGTTGAATATGTATTTTGTGTAGCTAAGACAAAATTGTATGTTTCACAGAAAAGCAAACTCAGATCTAGAGCTAACACAGGCTGAACATCTTCAGCAGTGGGCCTTGTCTCTGTGACCCTCAGCAGCTGTTACAGCTGTTTGGCATTTCCCTTAATGAAGCAGAGATTTGCCCATACTATTCACTATTTAAGGTTAGACTTGTTTTGAAATTTTACCTCTTTTAATAGCTAGTGGAGTTTTTCCATTGTTTTCAACCAGGCCACAATCTGTGTATTTGTCTGGGACTGGGTGAAAACTAAAGCATAATCATTAGATGAAATCAAATTAATGTGCTCTGCAGTGTGATTTTGTTGGGTTTCTTAAGTTTTCTGGCTAATGAAAATTGGTCTTCTAATTAAAACCCTCACAAAAGTTCTGGCATATTTATTTAAAATATGATTACATAAATACTTGGCACAAAGTATGAAAAATAGGTTCTCTAGTTAAATGAGTTTTCCCAAGATATTTCTATTTTGAAATGATGCAGTGTGTTATAATGTCTTTACTACATGGTATCAGTGTTATAAATATTCTTTTTTGTGAAAAGATGTTACAGTTTTTCCTTCTGAAGTAAAAGGAAGTGTAATATTGTACATCTCTTTCTGAACAAATTTTGTTTCTGCTATAAATCTATTGCAGTTACTATGAGGAACAAGTCAATAAACAGCCCTCCTAATGTCCCAGTGATTCATGCTCTGACAGTAAATCTTTCAAAGTCGAGATTAAAGGTCTTTACAAACATAAAATTTATGAATATATAGAGTTAAAAGGGCAGTCATCAGTTTAAAAAGAAATCTGTTCCAGATAATTTTGACCAATTTACCACTTAGTAATTTTCAAAGTTATTGCTTGTCTGAGACAGTAAATAAGGCATACATGAGCAAACCTCATAATCAACCAAATTTTTATATCTTGGAAAGCTTGACTTGGGTATATCTCTTTGAATATAGTAATAACCTTCTGAGGCCAGCTGAGTCATGTGCAGAAATACCTGCATTACTTTTCTAGCTTTCTTCTTGTCTAGATCCATTCTTTTATTTACCTCTGGTTTTCAAGACCAGAAATGTCTCCTTTTTTGAAATTATGCTTAGATTTGTGTCATCTCTGTTTTCAGAAGCTTTTTGAATATTCATCTTGTGTTGGCTGCTTCTTCTCCTTTCCTGGTTTAGCTCTTGAAAATGATGTTAGATACAGTTTGTGAAGACTGTGAAATCAAATAGCTGTTTAGTCACATGCATCAGTCCAGCAGTACGATTCTGCTCCAAAACAGATCTTGGGGTCCAGAGTTCACAGTCAGTTTTATATAGCCGTAAAATGTTAAATATTTTTTAAAGTATTGCTCTTTTCTATAAAAAGGGCGATCCAGTGCTTTTTAAATCATTAGAAGCTGCAATGACTGCTGGATTTCAGGTTTATTCTTCAGAGAAGGGTAGAGCAATCCCAAAAGTAAGTGGTAGTAGGGGCCTGCTTTTCACAAGAGAAGAGAATTGTAGCTTTCAAATGTCTTCATGTTTAAATGGAACAAGTTGACTGATGGAAATCTCAGTGCAAATGTTAGTGTTCCCTGAGGTTTGTTTTATTGCAATTTTTTTCTATTAATCATTGTTCGTATCTGCTAACTGTTAAGTATAAGCAATAGGTAATTCTTCACAGGGGATTTTGCTTTTCCTTCCTTTACATATTAATTTCTACAAAAGATAAAGCAAAAAGAAGTATTGGCATTAAAATTTCAGAGAAAAGAGAGTAATCTGGAAACAAAAACGTTTCACTTACAATCATGAATTGTTTGGAGTCTATTACTGTAATGAGTCGAAGAATCATAGACTCTTAGAATACCAGATTTGAAGGGACTTCAAGGATCATCTGGTCCAACCTTTCTTGGCAAAAGCAGAGTCTAGACAAGATGGCTCAGCACCCTGTGCAGCTGAATCTTAAAATTGTGCAGTGTTGGGGGAATCCATCACTCCACTGGCGAGACTATTCCAATGGCTGATTGTTCTTGTTGTCAAAAATTTTTCTCGTGTCCAGTTGGAATCTTTCCAGGATAAACTTGAAACCATTACAACTTGTCTTTTCCATATGAGTCCTTGTAAAAGGGGAAATTCCATCTTCTTTATATCCATCATTTAAATACGGGAACAGAGTGATAAGGTCTCCCCTAAGCCTGAACAAACCCAGTTCTCGCAGCATTTCCTCATATGGCAGGCTTCCCAGTCCTTGGATCATCTTTCTGGCCCTTCTCTGGACCCTCTTCAGCCTATTTATGGGGTTTTTTTGTGTATCAGGGACCAAATCTGAACACAGTGTTCCAAGTGTCACTAGGAAGTAGCACCTTCAGGCGAAAGATAATGCTGGGATACTGAGTGGGATAATGACTTCGTTCTCTCTGCTGGTGATGCCCTTGTTGTTGCAGCTCAGTGTCCTTCCTGCTGGCTTTCTTTGCCACAGCAGCAGCAGCACTGCTCACTCACACTGAGCTGCTTGTCCACCAGGATCAGCAGGTCCCTTTCACAGAGCTGCTCCCCAGGGACGTCCCAGCCTGTGCTGTGCTCCTGCGTTATGTTTTCCCAGGTGCAAGGCCTTTAAGGTTCTTGTTAGCCCATTCTTCCGGCCTATTCAGGTCTTCCTGCAGGGTGGCTCTCCTTTCCGAAATGTCCACTTCCCTCATCAGTTTGGTATCATCAGAAAATTTCATCAGGGTACACTTGATCCCATCATCCAGACAATTTATGAAAATATTACAGAGCAGTATGCTCAATATCAGTCCTTGGGGGCCTGCATTTTAAATACAGGAAGATGTAGAGTGTAGATACGGATGTAGCTATAGATGCAGTGGTATACACATGCATATGTCTACGAAAGGCAAAATAACTATCTTTTAAAAGGGTTAAAACTGGTGCCTATGCATCTTTTAAAATTACATTTTAAACATGGCAAACTGTATTTCAACAAGGGCTGTAGAGAGAGAATGCAGCAAGCACTGTGCTACTTACAAGTAGGGAAATGTTTGTTTAAGTTTGGGGTGATATCTGAAGCACAGATTCATAAGCACAAAGGAAGTGTCGTGTATAGTTCTGGTATTTAGATCAGAATTGCAGCTCTGGATCCAATCAGCTGAGCACACGGTCTGACTTCAATAGCTGTGTGTAAGAGTAAGTAAGTGTTTGCCATCTAAGGCCATAACAGCCAGCAGAGCTTACAGTGAGCCGTGACTTGTAGAGAAATACACCATAGTAAATCATGCAGATCATATATTAAAAACTAGAAGATGCAGCAGGACAGTTTGTTAGGCACACTGCAGACTTGTATTCCATGTCTCAAAGCTAAATGGTGTGTGCCTGGGGGAGGGTTGGGGATAAGAGGTCAGTGGAGTTAAACTGATTTACACCTGCTGAGAATCTGGTATGGTGAATTATTTCCAATCACTCCTTGAGCAGTAGGTATTTATTTTTATCTTTCTAAAATATTTTCCTCCAGTTGCCTCTGTTAGCAGTCCTTGCTGATGTTAAATATTTGAGAGCAATTTTGCCACAAGTAGGACCAGTTTCAGTGACAGCTGAAGTTTTCCCATAAACTTGTGTGAATTATGCAATTTAGATGGACAGAATTCAATCTTAGCTGCCTGTCATATTGATCATAATCACAGTTACTTTTTAGAGAGTATTTTTGTAGTCTTTGCACATATGATCTCTGCAACTCAGAGTGTTTGCATACCACGCAGCATCTGGCTCAGTTTTTACAGGATCTTAACAGATGCAGTCAGGAACAATGTTCAACTCCCTGATGTCTAAAAATAATTGTATTTCAGTAATCTCTTATGCTATATTCACTGTCCCATACAAATGTAATAATCACAGAGCATTGGAAATGACTTCAGAAAATCAGAGGAAATGCCCACAGCATGTAGCCACTGAATCTTTTCTTTGACAGAGAAGAACTATTAGAGATAGAGAATAATAAAGAAAATACTTCCTTAAAGTGCTTACTTAAGGAAATATATTGAAATCTTTGTGTCACGATAGTTTTAACTGAAATCACATTAGAAATACTTTGAATATCATATTGACCCTCTATATAAAAGATATGAATGACATATTTTCTTAAACTATTACTAGTAGTTGGCCTGCACAATACTATGTTAAGGAACCTACAAAATTGCTTCTATTTTCTTCATATCAACAAGAAAGAAAACTGTGTTTCATTTCTGTCTGAAGTATAGATACACCATTGTAACATAGTGGAAGGAAGTCTTGGGCTCATACTTTTAGTTCCTCCACAAAAGTATCATTGACTGAAGTGAATGTTTTGCCTGAATAGAAAGTCGGAGACCAGGATGAAATGCCAGATGAAGCAGACTGCTTATAGTAACTTTAACATAAATATAATATCCAACAACTGTGAGGAACTCCAAGTACCAATCATGTGTAACCCTTTCGGACCCATACAGTAGATCTCAAGTTAAAACCCATCCTCAAGATAATGGCTGAAGAGAAGAAATAATTGGGTGCTGAAAAGAAAACGTAAATAGGTACTGAAAAGTCTGCAGCCACTCATCAGTAAAATTATGTTTAGGGATCTTCATTGTAGAAAGAGTCATAAAACTAACATTTGTCTGCCTTCTATCCAAGTTTTCATTGGCAGGAAGAGAGGTGTCTGGGTTTTGTTTGGCATTCCCAGGCTTCTAGCAGGATGCTGGGCTACAGCCTTTGGAACTAATAACCACTAGTATAGTAACCACTACTGGGCTACACCCACGGTACTGGCAATCACTGCATACTGGTTTTTTGATTCAGGACAGTTGTAATGAGTTGGAAAATGAGCAAAGTAAGAACAATATTAGGTATGACTCTTCAAAGGCCAAAAGTTTCAAGCCAAGCATGAAACAGGTGTCTGAAATGGTGTGCCATTGAGCAGGGATGTAGTGAGACCAGCATGCACATATAGGTAATCAAAGTAAGATCAAGATCTGTGAACAGTGAATATGAACAACATCAAGCACGTCTCTCCTATTACTTGAAACTTGTATGTCAAGGAAAAAGGAAATGAAAATTTTGTTAGGCAACTTACTCAGACCAGAATGATCTTTGAAATCTGAGGTCTCCATATATTAGCAGGAAAGATGTCTCTAGTTAGTCAGTTTGTATCTTCAGCATGAAATTAAAAAAATTTAAAAATTAAATAATAAAAAATTCCAACCCCAAACCCAGGAATTGGATCTCTGTCTAATGACTTAGGGATTCTAAAGGTAAATGATTTCAGGTATGCTCACTTTTATGGAACAGAGATCAACTAATTAACAGCTAAATAACATGAGACTTGAGTGATCTACCACATATAATTATGTGCAAATAATAGCCTTACATTTGAGATAATCCATAGGCAGTAATTTGTTTGGACAAGTGTCAGTGAGCAGTAATGAATAGCAAGCAAATTTTGTAAAATCATTATTGGTTTGTGGTTCAGTTCTAACAGGAAAAATGACATGTAGTAAACAGTGTTAATTTTGAATGTTCATCTAATTCTGCTAGAAGGGAAAAGATAACAAGGTTTCAATTCTCATTTTCAGCCATTCATTTCTGTTTTGCAAATAAGTCATAGATAGCAAGTCAAGAATGTGCTCCTTACAACATGAGCAACTCTAGCTGTGTGTACAATAAAACATTCTTTGGTGACAGTATTAATCCAAAAATGCCAGGTGTATAATATTTTCATGTGTGCTTTTCTTGTCAGTTTCATGGGGTTCCAGTTTTCATCTCCAAAACGTTTTTGTTTTCAGGAGCCAAGGTACACTGGACAGCACTCCAAATTATCTGACATCTTCTAAGTATGAAATTCCAGAAATTTAGAATGAAAATTGTAGGATCTGAGAGATATAGGGTAGCATAAATTATTTGTTAACATGCTTTAATTATTATGGGTACTGAATACAACATTCAGCCAATAGCTAGTGATGTTGTTTGTCCTTTTTTCCATACTACACAAGTTTACCCTTTCATCTTTTGAATCACACACAGATCTTCTACAGCCATCCCTGGCTTAATGCTTGGTTGCATGACAAACCTTTGCTTAATAATTTTTATCATCTTGTGTTAGAGAAATCATGGACGGTAGGGTTACTTAGCTGCTCCTTTTGTGGGTTCCTGGGTGACCATCCAAGGTTAAGTGTGCTCTGATATCCACATAGAACCGGTTTTCTTCATAAAGACACAGCTTTCAACATTAGAAGTGTCAACTGCAATCCCATAGAAATGATGTTTCTCCTATCTTCTTGTGAAGGAGAGCTGCCATATACTGCTGCATCTCAGTTATCAGGATATCATATGGTGGGGGTTTACTGATTTTTATAAGCTAGTGTAAATTTCATGCAGTTAAATTTTTAAGCAGAATGAATCTGGGAAAATTCCTCTGAAGGAAAAAGTACCACTTCTGCTAGTAAGTGGTATTTTTGTTGAGGCATTCATCTGTACTAAAACAGTCCTCAGTTTTGTGATCTTCTTTCAATGCAGATTAGGATGTTCTTGAGCTGAAAGTACAGCGTAAAGTAGTAAACAAAGCAGGTTTTCCCTTTATTATGTTCTAGGATGCATATTTTTCACTTCTTTGCAAATTTATGTTTTTCCCTACCAACTGAAATACATTGTAATTCACTCATTCTCATAGCATGTAACATAACACAGCAACACCAGGAGGGCAAGGCATTTTGGGTTTTTGTATCAACTACAACAATAGATAGCATGCATATGGGAAACATGAAAAGACTCAGTATCTTAACTCTGTATCTAAGCTTAGTCTCTTAGCTTCTTGTATCTTCTGTTTGTACGGTACAGTACTTTTCTCATCTATTATTATGCAGAGTATATTTGAAGCAACAGAACCAAAGCTAGGCACTTACTGAATTAAGTCTGATTTCTTAACTTCAGCAAAACCAGGTCCATCAGGATGATATAAAGCCTAAATACTCATGCTTCTTTTGGTCTTCCTGAAAGTGATTACAGCAAGTCCAATTTTGCTGTGGGCCTTATGGAAAAATAAAGCTTGCACACTGCTTGCTAGGATTTTAGATTCTTGAGCTAATTTCTTCTTAACTAGAATTTTTGTAACGTGAATTTGCCAAATATTTTAACCATCTCAGAGGGCCGTGAGGTGACTCAGCAGCTAAAACAAACTATTTCTTTTGGATAGATCTTTCTGGCCTGCTTCAAACATGTGACTTGACTTCCTCTATCTCCTCATGCTCAAATAAGCAGATATTAGCTAGCTTATGTTTCCAGTGATGTGCTAGAAAAAAGGCTTCTGTCCTGCAAAGACCTTATACTAAATGGTATAAAATGCATTATGGAAAGTACAGGCAAACCAGCAGCCTGTACAAAGCAGGGAAAATTGTGAAGTACCCAGACATAAAACTCCTATTTCAGTACAGCAATATTCATACCACAGAATCTGCTGTTTTCAAACAATACAACATAATTGTCCCTCTTCTTTAGAAACTTTTAATTAAAACAAATTAAGAGAATTCTATTTCCAGCTTTGATGACATTTTCTAAGGGAAGGGAGTAGAAGGGGTGGAATGTCTTTTTTTCAGATTAGTTTTTACCAATGCTTCTTATTTCCTATTAGCAGGTTTTTTTTCCTACTGTCTTCTGACTTACCTTAAACTATGCCCTGACCGAATCTAAACTCTGCTGCCCTATAGAGTACATAGCTGAGTGCTTCTTGAAAAGATCCAGGGAAAAGTCATTCCAGGCCACTTTTCCATGAGGCCTGGGGATTTGGAAGACCGATCATTTTCATTCCTATATACCTTGGCAGTGGATAAAATTTTGTGGAGGGGCTTGGATGTAACTGAGAGACTTTAGTTACAAACAACAATATGTTTGGGTGGTTTGTTACAGAAAAAGTGGCTTCACTAGAATTTAATTTTCATTAGAAAATTCAGGAACATAAACTCAAATGAGCCTATCAGTTGAAAAATGTACAAAATACCGTTGTGTATCGTATTTTAGTTGCCTTGTTTTATTAAAATCACTAGAATATTTTAATTATAAAATCTATTTCATGTAAGAAGATAAATTCAAGATAGTTCTTTCCACTTTATTTTTTTCCCCCGTATTTGTTTTCAGTGTTAGTTTAATGCAGTTGCAGAGCTCTTTCACAATCCAACAGCCATGCTTTACACAAGACCTTTCCACAGAGATTTTGGTGTGATGTAAACAAAGCCCAAACAGAAAAGAGCTTTGCAAGGGTCTCCATTTATATGCATGGTTGGATCCTGACAGGCAAAAACTTTTGGAAAAAACCCCATTATTTTTTATTACAAATATTTATTTAATTTCATTTATTATTAATATTTATTTCATTTGACTGGAAAAATTCTGCTATGTTATATTTCCACTCTTAAGAACAATTACTTTCCAGTTAAACAAATAAAATGAGATTTTATAATTTTTTTCCAGCACATCTGTAGCTCCTGAGAGCTTTTTAGAGATGCAGCTGAATATCCCTTGAGTACTTTTAAAAAATCCCGTGGTTAATTTAATATACGCTTGTCCATGCCTCCAGTCTAATATACGTGCTAACAAAACTTTTTAATAGCATGAAAACACAAGATTTTTGAAAGTTTTACAAAGTGTATCTGAAGGATTATTCTCTTATCACAGAGAAATAAAAGAAAATGTAACCAATACTCTATTTACTGATCTTGGGTTAGACCAGTAACATAGCATGAAAACACTACACATAAAAATACTGAGAATGTTTCTTAATCAGTACTGAACTTATTTCTCGCTGACTATAGGAAAAAGAAGGCTTAAAATTCTTTAAATACTGCTGAGCAGAAGCAGTGCTTATAAATGAAAGTTATATATGATTTCAAGTGAAGAACAAAGAGTTTATTGTATGTCAGTGGTAAAGTGGGCTGATTTCTGAGGGACACAATAAAATGAGTGGGAGAATGGAAGAAGTTCAGGATCTCTGGTATATAGTATTTTTTTGGTGTGTTCAGAGGTTTTGTCAGAATCGTTAGATATGATTATGGTTGCTATCAACAGAAATTAACGTAAAGTTGCATGGGCCAAAAACACAGGAACAAGTTTCTAACTCAAAGGTTTGGGCATGTCATGTACCCCTGAGTTAGAAATGAAGCCAGGTGGAAGTAGTCCAAGATAAAGGCTTCAGTACCACCAGCTCCCTCTAAAATGTAGGGAGACCACAGCTTTCCTGAATATATGGAATAAATCTAAAACTGTGCAAGCCACTTTGGTTTTGAACTAGAAGAAATTAATGCAGCTTATTTATCCAAGAAATGTTTGCTATTACTTACACTGGTCCATTTCCTCTCTGAAGACAAAACATTTTATAAGCAAAAATTTGAGGCATTATTGCACTACTTGGGGTTATCTACGTGATAACTTTCTACCCTACATGAGAAATGTCCAGATGACATCTGCTCTAAGCATGATTCCAGTAGTGAATAGGAAGCAGATACAGAAAAAGAAGAAGAGAAAATGTTGAGGCTGATACGGTATTTTCTCCATCATCTCTAGCAATTTTTCCTTAACATAAGTATAATACAGTAGTACAGTATCAAAAGGTGGAAACAGGAATGAAGGACGCACAGGAAGGTATTTTATCTGCAGGAATTTTTATCTAGGAGGTAATACCTGGCTAACTCACCAAATAAAACCTCTTATAAAATGTTTCATGTCTCACTTGCAAAAACAATCATTTTGTTATGTTACTGAACAATGTTGCAACAATGAAACATTAATGAGAAGAAACAAGCATGAACATTTTTGTAGAGTTACTCGTTAAGTGTTTATAAAAATATGCAAACTGCAGATTTACTATATTAAATTACCACCATTTGTGATAAATAGAACATGTATTATGTAATAATGTGATTTTTAAATTGTTTAAACAATCCAGATAAATGGTGGAGGCAAGACCATGGACTTTTTCCCATTGAATTTAAAAAAGACTAGGCCACTGTTGAAAAACCTTAATTTAGTAAATCAGTATCTGTGACATATATGTTGAAAAAAATGTGATACATGGAAAAGCTAGAAAGAAAATATCTCAGTCACAAGCAGATGTTACTGTATCTGGGCAGAAATTTCCCATGAGAATCCTTTTCTGTT
This sequence comes from Dryoscopus gambensis, assembly GCA_013389985.1. Classification (NCBI taxonomy): domain Eukaryota; kingdom Metazoa; phylum Chordata; class Aves; order Passeriformes; family Malaconotidae; genus Dryoscopus; species Dryoscopus gambensis. The sequence continues at coordinate 36,335 of WEIT01041344.1, read as the reverse complement.
GAGACATGCAGTTTTAGTTTGGTCAAATGGACTGAAATTTTTAATATTCATTATAATTTTCACACGAGAAATAAAAAAGAAAGATGTGGTTCCTTGGATTTGTGAATCCTTGCCTGGTCATGCAGCAAAGCCACTGTGGAGCCAGGGCTGCCTCAAAAGTGGGACCTTGACCCTGAGAGATGCTCATTTCCCTTTGCGCTGGGGACTTCGGCCATGCAGAGCTGCTGCCTTTCAGAATGGGAAGGCTGGGAGCCCACAGAGCTGGGTGACCTGCAGAGACACTGAAAGGCCACTTAACAGGCTCACCTCGTCCTTAGGCTCTGGCTCCAGAGATTCCCGCCTGCCCCCTTTAATGACCATGCTAGAGGGTCAAGTGGTTTAATAAGGCCATTGGTGGCTTTCCCTGACGATTCAGCTTAGAAATCAGTAAGTATGATGTGTTGTGGAACAGAAGTCTTAGAACAGAACACCATGTACCTGCTATAGCCATTTTGCTTTAGTAGACAAGTTGGGGATTTTGTGCCACTAAGTGATATGGTTCTGCTCCTCCTGCTGCTGTTTTCTTAATGCCCCATGACAGAATGAAATAGGCTAACACTCCTAAGTTGAACTGAATGGACCTTCAAATATCTTGTTTTCCTGTTCAAGTTTAAAACAGTTCAACTGCAAAATATATTTATTCTGTGTTAACAAGAGTATCAGTTGCTGCTTAATTTAAAATGAGAATTAAATAATAAATTAGTAATGAAATATTAAAATATATAAAGCCCAGGCAACCCAGGAAAGAAGGGATTGCTAACATTATGATTGCTTAAGTTCTGAGAGAAAATTTCGCAACTCTGCTACCAATTTTCAAACTTTGGGGTTTTTTTCTATAATATGTGAGCAGAAACAGATGTTCACCACTAACATTTGATCTGTGTATAAAGAATTAAGGGTATTATATACTGTCAAGGCAATGAGTGATATTTAACCATGCAGAGTCCTGTTAACCTCAGACAGAACTACAGTGGTAAGCATCTGTATACTGTCCTCAAACCTTAGAGTAACCTAATATGACAGTCAAGTCTCTATAAATAATATAAAAGTATTTAAAGTAACAACAAGGTTAATTTAGATAATTCCAGACAGAGGCAAGTTTTAATTTTCAGTAGAGTTGGGGCCATGAAATAGTTTTGCTTTGAATAATTCAACAACAATTTCAGGTATCAATCACACTTTTAAAACTTAAGTTTGAGTCCTTTTCTTAAGTATTCCAACATGTTTAGCTTCTTTTCTTCTGGTTCTGCAGGCAAGCCCCAGGGTGGTCTTAAATGTCTGTTTCTGTTTAAGAGGATGACCCTCTGTTGTTGTTCCTACTCTGATTCCCTTCTTGACCTGGATCAAAGCAATTGGAAAGTTATGAAGTCAGCTTTTCACTTCAGGTTTCCTCAACTACTCAGGCTAGACTGCCAAAGGGAAAAAAGCATTTAGTAATGATAGCTATGTTATTGCTGTCTCACTACTGATCTTCTTGACCATCAAGTTAGAATAAACTGGGGCAGGGACAGAGCTATGTAAATCAAACTCAGGGTTATGACAGAGCAGAGCCATGCTACAGCTCTTATCACTCCTCAAGGATGTTTTAAATAAAGTTTCCCTGGATCTAGCATATTTAATAAATAGCAGATCTGATGCTGTTACTTATAATCATAAAGTGTCAGGGGCTTATTTTATATGGCCTTTGTGAAAGCTCATTTTTGCACATCCAAGTATTTGCTCCAAGTTCCCTGTAGTTTATATAGCCAATATTGGTACCAACAAGAGGAAATTCCCCAGAGCAGCCAAGTTGCTTGAATTGAAAAGAATGCTGGAAATTACTTCTCTAACCCAGCATTTTCCAAAGTCATTGCCATAAATCTGCCAAATACATTCCAAACTAGTATTTTATGACAGAGTATTCCCCTTGTTATACCCAATGGAAAAGACTGTAATATGTGCCTTCTTTGCATTAACCAAAGAGGCATACCGAGGAATGTTAATTTAGAAAAGATGAACATGCTACAACATTTCATATTAATTTTCAGTTTGGAGAGTACTTACGTAACAAAACAATCTTAAAGAGCTGGATGCATCAATGAGACCACTCTTGTTAGCAGATGCAACACTGTAAATAAGGGAAATGTGGTATGTCAGTTAATGGACTAAGTTAATTTGTAGCATGCATTAATTATAAAAGAAAGTTCTACTCTAAATATTATAGAATAAACTTAAATATTTTATTTGTTGGAAAAATAGAAATCATAGAATCTGAAACTCCTATAAAACTTCAGGAAAATGTTTGTCCAGGAAAGAAGAAAGATTCTGTGAAAATTTCTCCAAAGTCACCTGGATTTTGACACCCTTAGCAGTCATATCATAGTCATGAATACCTCACTGCTAGCTCCAGTCATGTAAGTTGGAGGTGTGCCTAAGCTGGAAATGTTGGATCTACATTTGCAAAGTTGGACAAGATTTGCTCATGTCTTCAATAGTCTTGTGAGACTCTTTTAAGTTAAAAAGAACAGGCTGCATCCTGCTGTTTGGAGTAATATCAAGGAATGAGATGAGCAGAACAACTATAAACAGAAATGGACAAGGATTAGAATACACATTACTATGACCTTTGCTTTTCTTAAAGTGAAATTAAACAATACAGATGTACTGAAAGTAGGACTTTGTCATGTACCCTATGATGAAGTTCAGAGTCCACTGATCTCAAAAATGTGAGACACTTGTGATCACTAAGGGTGATCTTGGATTCCCTACCTACCCTCACCACTCATTAGGTAGGGCTAGGTATATCATCTCTGAAGAAGGAGAAGAGTAGCTGTGGACCAGAAAATGTACACGTATTTGTATCTGGATTTGCTATAAAGAAAACATTGCTATTTGCTTTGTCAGGGCCTGTGGCAAAGCCACTGACTAAGCACCACTCTGTGAAGAGATTTGGAAAAATTCCTGTAACTGGAGAACATTATTTAAGAAAAACAATATGGAGAACAGTGAGTGAGGTGATTTTATTTCATAAAGCTCTGTCTAATATCACCTAGATGTCAACACTTAAGACAAGGAGCAGATTTAACCACTCTTAGCTGATCCATATGGTCATGTGGCTGCCTCTTCTTATCTCCCTAGGGCTGTCCCCCCACACTCTCTACGGTTAGTGCCGTGCTTCTTCAATATGTCACAGAAGGGAAATTAAACTAATGGCTTTCATTGTTTTTCCTGGAAGAGAGGCAAGTTTTGTTATGAGGATAAGCTTTCCCTTGTCAAGGGAAACTGGTGTGAAATCTCCTTCAGGGTGAAGCTTTGATCATTATTCTTACTCTTTCGGAGTTATTTTGATGTTTTTTGTGTCGCAAAGGACAGGCAAGACTGTAACAGTCGGTTGTAAATTCCTTCACATTGAGTAAATGTATATTTTCCTATATGCTAAAAATTAGTGACATCACCTCTTAATTGTACTTCATCACTCACCCTATTATAGTTCAGCTGTGTTTGGACATTAAAGAAAAATCTGTCAGACATACTTACCATTTTTTTGGTGCCAAAATGTTTTTCCACAGATCATTTCCCCATGAAGTTAGCTCCAGTCATTTTGAATTCATTTAGAAGAATGGCTTCTCTCAGCCGTCTACCCACCTACAGATGCATGCAAAAAGCAGAAAAGCTTGGTGTATCATACTAGGAGATCATTAACAGCAGGCTACATCCCTCCTTGAGATGCAAGGGAACAATAGCTGGGGGTCTGCACTAACAAAGTTATTAGTAAATACCTTCCCAAGGTTCCAATTCATGTGTATAAATATGGTTTACAGAATAATAGCGACTCTTTCTCACTCTTTTCTGAGTTATTTTTAGTGATAACCCCAGATTATTAATTAGCTCAATCACAAATCTGCATAAGTGAGGTTGTCATGGTCAACTCAGTTTCCATGAGACAGTTTAAACTACAGCACAGTATCGTGGCAGTGGCTATCACTGCACCGTCTCTATCCCCAGCTCCAGCTCTCTGCCACTTCACACATGATATAACCCTAGTATGGGTACTTAAATGTACCATAAGCTTAACTCTAAATTCAAGACAAACTGAGTCTGAGCCCATGAATTAGCCTGTAGCTAAGCAGAGATGCACATAAATCCCTAAAAAACAGGTTAAGTTAGAGATCCCTTTTTTATCCATTTCATGCTTTCTTTGACATTTAATGCTCCAATTAATTTTTCTCCATATTAATCCACATGTCCTTTCTGATTCCCTTGGATTATGTTTTCTGGATTTATGCTTTCTTAAAATTTTTTTTTTTGATCCATGAAGAATAAGATCTCCTTCATTCCATTGAATTATAACTATCAGTTATTTCATTCCCACAAGACTACAGGGAAAAATAGTTTTTTGCCATTAGAAAACTACAATGCTTGGAGCATTATTTTTCTACCATATATTTCTTTGTTTGCTATGTAGAGGCTTATAAAAGCAAATTTCAGCTTGTACTAAAATTTGTTGAATACCTTTAGCAGTGCACAGAACATTATAACTAACATATGCCATTCCATGATATTTCTTTTTGTACTCTGCCTCTGGAAAAAATCGCATACTGTAAACATTCATTTATTAAATATTAGTGGATGTTAGAAGTGCGATGACATATTTCTTGCTAGCTCAGGGCCAAAAGCTAGTGCCCTATTTGCAAGATATTATTTAGCTTACCTATTGAGTTCCTAAGCCATGATCCCTTTAAGCTTAATTGATATTATTTAAAAAGGTTTTGCTATTTTTATGAAATTTTTGTTGTAAATCAAAGGATACAAAGAGAAATCTCAATTTTTTGGAAGCACACAAGTAAAGATGCAACAGACTTCATGCCCTTGGAATAATTTTCTAGGTCATACATATGTATTTTGAGCAATTACAGGAACAATGTTTGCCATGAATTCAGAAGTCCTTAACTTTTTCATTATATATTAATGATGTAAGGATCTGTCTTTTCGTAAGTTTTGTTCTGCATATACAATACACAGCAAAGGCTTAAAGACATACGATTAGCATGAAAGAGTTTACCTCTAATGTAATGTAGTAGCAACTACTAATGTAGTAGCACCTTTCATAGCTTAATGTCCTTTTGTTGGTATTTTTGTATCAACAGAATCGACTTGAGCAATTCTAGTGCACAATCAGTATCGCTTAATTCTACCTCTATGTGTGCAAAAATGTAAGTGTAATGAGAAGATACTGGTAACCCTGACATTTTTCAGCTTTAGAAAACTGATTTGTCAAAACGCATTTTTTTGTTTAAAAATGAGGTGAAAACTTCATGTCACAAGTTTTCAGTCAGCAGTTAGATCTTAAAAAGCATTTTTTGATAAAATGAAGGAGGCAAAAATCAAGTGGCAAGAATTTACATTGGTGGCAGTTAGTGAGGCAAGGATTTGCAGGAAAATAAAAAAGTACTGTATAGGAAAAATTCTTGCTGATCAGATAGAAAGCCTTTGCATATTTCTCTACTGTGTAATAAATGAAAACCCCACATATTTGACAAAACAAAGGTAAGCAGAAGGAAAATGTGTCCTAGGAGAGCGTGAGGGAGCCCAGACCCAGAGGCTATTCCAGATCTGTTAGCACAACTGCCTTTAGACCTTGCCGCACAGCCAGATGTTGCTGCTAGAGTCTTCCCAAGCTTGGCATCTGGGTCCTGGCATGCCCCAGGAGTGGCCTGGGGTGCTACCCCCCTTATTAGGGTAGGTGCACATACATAAAGGCTGGCTGAATTGCTTCTTGTCTCAGCTGAAAGATCTAATTTGCTTCAGAGTGTAGATCCTCTAGACCACAAATGTGAAATATTTGAGTAAAAGTGCTACAGATTAAATATTTCTCACTATATAAAAAACTATGTACGTCTATTAAATTCCATTTCCCTTTTTTCTATTGGTAGAAGCTCTTCACAGATCCACCCCCTCCCCCGGACTTCAGGCTCAGTGTAGTAGTACTTTTTCTCAATTTAGAGTAATTTGTAATGGCGTTCATGAGGTTTAAAAATTGTGTAAGTTTTCAGGCTGAATCTTATGAGGTTCTTGTAGCCTTTGCACATGATATATCCATCACTGGTTGCTGTATTCTGTCCTAGACAGATAGGATTTCACCCACACAATAGGGATACTGAGCAGTAACTGTAAGCCAGATCTTCAGCTGGCACAAGCTGCACTACGCTTAATCAACTTCAATGTGAAGCTATGCCAGTTTGTACCAGCTGGGCATTTAGCCCTTTGTCTGCCCCCACATAAAAACTGTGTTTATCTCCTTTTATTGAAGCTTTACATTTTCCATGTGAGCATAAGTAACATTTTCACTTTAGAGCCAAAACTGACTTTTTATTTCATTTCCCATTTCTGCTCCATCTCCATCCATCTTGAGAATTAAATGCACACAGGGGAGGGTAAGTAAACTGCTTGGGAACATCTGGGATGCAGAGTCTCTGTTTCAATCTCCAGGGAGAGCAACCCATTTGCACATTACGTCTGGTGAACATAGAGCTATTACTGGAATCAGTGACTACTTCAAATACCCAAATCTTGCTGTGCTCCTTTCCCTTCACCCACCTTCAGTCACTACTATCTGAGACCAAATAGTCTAGTAAAGGACAGATCCTATATGTGGGACAATGGACTTGATTTCTGTGCCAAAATCCTGAAATAACTGTGTATTTGCAAGTTTCTGCATCTCTCTGCTCCAGACTGGATGAGATTGCTACAAAGTCAAGTCTGCTTGTGCAAACCTGAATACATGAGCAAGCATGTATCCACCAGTGCTATTGATTTCAACTTCAGTGTCTAAGTGCTCACCACATGAGTAAGGCTTGAACATAATAGCCTTCTGATAGTGTTCCAAGTTTGGGGGGATATATGAAGGTTAATTGAAGCAACAGACTTGGCAACTTGCCTCAAATGGCTGTGTGCCATGGTGTTTGGGGATTTTAGCTGTTATATGTATAAGTAATTGCTCTTTACCAAATGCTTTAGGGAGAAGAAAAATCACCAAATCTAACAATTTAACGTATAATATTCTCCATGCAAAAAGCTAAAGCAAACCCAAACCTTCAATATATGTAAATTGTGCCTTGGCACTGGGACTGTAATCTAGCACCAAACACCATGTTCCTGCTTCTGAAAGCATTTATCAGCAAATTATTGGCTCAGTAGATTTAATCTTGCTGTACAACAATGATATTTATGAGAAAAGCCAGGCTCATGTTGCATACCTGGAGACCTGGCATACAAAAAGGCAGCAGGCAGGCTGAGTCTTTTTAAGCCCATACTTATCCCATCTGTCTGTCCTTCCCCAGAACTGAGAGTTACTGGCCTCACACCATGTCAGCAGAACAAAATGTGTGCACCAGCCACTCTAGGAGAGGGTTTGATATGCAAAGATTCAGCAGATCAGATATGCTGAGTTAAGCATTAATGAGTCAAGGTAATACAGTGAATTGTGAATTGTGAATTGTGAACTGAAAGAAAATGTTCCTTTCTCTCATCCCTTCTATACAGGTCGTAACCTCCAGCAAAGGAGTCATGTGGACAGTCAGAAAAATAGTGTTTAAGCTACTGATACTAAATCCAACAGAGTACATCTGGTAGGGCTCTTAATGAATACTGCCAAAGAGGTTAAGTTTGTGTTCATATGATAGGCTTTAGACCTATCTTAAAGCAGTAGCTCTTCTCCCAGCCACTGCCTTGAAGCTGTGGGACAGAATGAATTTCTCGGCTAGATTACTGTTGCTCACATTTTAACAGCTGAAATACTTTCAGTCAAAGCCTGATCGTCTGATAATGTGTAACAGGAATATATTGAATAAAGATATTCCTGTTACTGCGGTCAGAGATAAAAAGGGGAGTGCTTTGAGTCAAAATTTCAGAGTAAATTCTAATCAACATATTCCCAGGATTTAAGAATATCCTTTGGACTCTGGCATCAGGAGAATGCTATAAAATCAACTTCTGTCTCTTTCTGAGGATGGCAGCATTAGCTCAGCTGTGCCAATCCGACTGCAGCAGTCAGCAGAAGTTGTGTATGCAGCCATAGAACTGCAACAGAGTCTGATCATCATCCTGATGAAATTACACTGATCTAATTTACACGCTGTGAAGACATTTGGCACTGGCTGGATCTGAGCCGTGACATCTTCATTGGAACTAAAAGTACACTAAGAAGTGACATTACATTTCATACTCTTTTGTGCCAGACTGTGGCATTTCTTCCTCTTTAAAGGCATTATTTCAAGAACATTTAATTTGGCTTTGATATGTCTGCCATTTTGCTATGCAGGAATGTACTGAGCCAGAAAAGCTCAGCTGTAATAAAGTTTGGCACCATCAGCCCACCATATACCTGCACCATCCTGTGCAATTTAATTGGCATTCAGTGGGTTGATAAATGGATTGGCTTAATGAGACAATATACGTGACATATGCAGGACTCTCCTGAGGAATAAGATTCATTTTTGCACTTCACACATCAACATGCTACAGATACCAACACAGTCACCTCCAGCAGCTGTGCTATAACCAGTGACATGCCTTCCAATGTGTTGACCAATATCTCTGCTATCTCTCAAACTAGCTTTACATCACTTTCCTTTTAAGAACGTTCTTTTCTGAATTTTTTCATTGTCTTACTGATTACAAAAAATAAAACAAGATACTGTAACTGCCTTTGAAATCTCCTGTGTAGTATAATATCCATACTTCTTGCTGGTATAAATCAATAGCCTATCTTCATAGTTTTCTGAGGCTTAGTGCCTCCATGTTTAAAACACCTTCTAGTTGTAGTTTGAATATAGTATAAGTCAAAACTAAAAATATTCAGTAAAATACACATAAAAGTAAAGATCTGTGTTATGCAATTTTAAATGACTTTGAGTAAGCACGACCTATTCTTCTCAAAGGCTCATTTGTATGGAAGAATTAGATTTATGTTAGAGCAATCTCTGAATTGAGTGTGAAGATGGGGATCTCTGGGAAATTGCAGAGTAGCTGACAAAGGGGAGCATTTCAGTGCTATTACAGTACAAAGAACTTCTGATTGCTGAAAAACTTCATTTAGACTTTTTTTTTCCCCAAAACCCCCCTAATTTTCCTTTAGGATTGAACAAAAGAACATCAGTAACATCAGGGATCTGGTTCAGTGTTTAAAAAAAGTGGTTTTGTGGTAGATGTTTGAATTTTGCTTCTCAGATGTAACCATGAATGTTATCAATGTCCTTTGATGTTTTTCACAGTCCTGCTTCTCGGGGTTATAGATCCTTTAAGAGTTAGGATTTGACAACAATCCAGAAGGGTAATCTGTCTTGGACAAGAGAGATACACATCCAGCTTTCTGGGATTTTACGAAGTCTTGGAAAACAGAGACAGAAGACATTAACCCACTTACACAACACATACACACTGACTTAGTTTCTTAGCTGACTTAAAAATGTACATATATATCTCCCATATTTTGGAAAAAAAACATTCGGTATGACCAAATTCTCAGTCATCATTACCACCAGGATAATGAAGATAAATTGCAAATAGTTTTATTGGTCTTTCTTCTCTGATGTAATTCTGAGGGCCAGATTCAGATGCTTTAAGTGAACTAGTTGTTTATCGAGATATAGAACGGAATCATTACCAAAGAGCTGGAAAAAATAGTTGAAATCATGTAGGCATGAGGAAAACTGAGAGCCAGAGTACTGTTTGCCTGTTTTGCCCTTGAGAAACTGTGTAAGGATTTCCAAAGGAACCTTAGGGAATGAGGAGCCAAACTCACGCCAAATGTACATACATAATAATATCTTAAATTCCTTGTTTCTGTTGGAAACAAAAGCTAGTCCACACGCCCAAGGATGTGCAAACCCACACTACAGGAATGGCCACTACTTCAACCTGGAAAAGAAAATTTGGCAGAGGCAAAGAGGTGAGTGAGGCTGCAGCTGGCTGTTGCTGAGCTGTGCTCTGGGCCGTCACAGTACCTGCCGCTGGCTTCTTGTCCATAAGGTGGAAGAAGCCCACGTATCACTGCCTCAGATTTCAACTGGGTGCCAGTTTGATGCTTGCAATTCTGCTCTAAGGAAAGCCTCATACATGCAAATAAGCCCAAGGAAACTAAAAAATGAAACGGTGTGTGACAGTTTCTAATTACTGCGTAAAAACAACATATGGAAACTTCATTGTCCATTTCATCCCTCAACATGTACTATCAAGTTAGATTTCTTTTGCTCAATCATTCTCTCTAGAGCATTTGGAGCTGTTTCACTTGTATTATATGAAGAAAAACAGCACTTGATATGAGCAGTGTGATGGTTTTACTTTCTCTGTCCGAGCTCATTAATCTCATGGAGTGTTGAAAAAAAAAGCAACAACCTTACTGGGCTGGCAAAAATTGTAGTGTTCCAAAAAAGAAATAATTTCTAAATTCTTTTTCAGAAATATTCCATCCATGGTAATGAATCATATTTGAAAATGTGTGAACATTGAGAAAGAGGGGAATAATATAGTATTTAAACATAGCCATGATAAATGCTAACAAGTAGAGAACATCACTTACTGATGTGTGTTGAGGGGATGAATTATTGTAGATCAATGAAGGAATAGGAAGTATGACTTCTTTTTCTGTACAATTAAATAGGAGGAAGTATTCTTTTAAGCTTTTAAGTGTTTTCTCCTAGATTTCAAATTGAAATATTTGTAATAGAAGTATAGGAGAAAATTTAGAGGATATGGTTGGGTCAGAGGAACAAAGCACACATCGAAGTCCCATTTTCTATGAGCAAAAGTCTTACAGCCTTCCCTATCAAGCCCTGTGGCCACAGAAGCAGTCAGTTAATGAATCAAAAAAAAGCTGGTTACCAGATGTCCTTACTTATTAACACACACATCGCATTCTGTAATGGCATTCACTAAACAATCAGTGTGGAGCAGATTCTGCTCTGTTTAAAGTTCCTTTTTCAAAAAAACACTTCTAACTTTTCTTCCTCGGTGATTGATTTCAGGTTAGCTGTTGTTTAAGATGCTGCCAGGCATTTTGTCTAATTGAAATTTCTCCCCCATTCTGAAGGTTCCTAAGGTACCTAGCAAAACAAAACAGTTTTCAGCATTTATTCTTTTCCTTCTAAAATGATAATGAAATAAGATAAAATAAATAAAAAAAATATTAACTTAAAAGCAAAGCAGGAGAGAAACCAATTCTCTTTGATGGGTTTCCACTGCTGCTAATTTTAATGCCACCCATTGTTCAGCTCTGCAGTCTAATTTTATGTTAATATCCTGAAAGTTGTCAAATCTTGGCAAAACCTATGCATAAATTACACAGAAAGTAGCTCACAGGAGGGGGAAAGTAATGACTGTCATGGTTAGCCAAACCCATTAATAGTCTGACAAGCAATAACCCAAGAGCTCTGGTCAACTGCTGTAGACATCTGTGAAACTTTTGCAATTAATTTTTTTTTTGGAGGAGGTATCAGCTGTGAAATAGCACATAAGTGACTGATTATTATCAGCTCTGCTGGTGAGGGCAGAACTGATCAACTCCAAGCATTCATCCTTCTACCACGTTATTGGTTTTTGAATAGAAAAGTTTTATTTTTTCCTTATTCTTGAGGCACTCTAATCTCCAGGAAGGGAAAAGAAGGAGTAATTGTACATGAGTAGCCCTTATACATAATCTTTCATATCAGCAGTTTCCAAAGAACTTTACAGAGGTCATTAGCATTATCTCTGTCTATAAAGTGAAGAAACAGAGGCAGAATTAATGTCTGTGTGCTCATGCACATGACAGAACATCAGTGAGGCAGACAAATGGATAGAGGGGCTTTCCTGAAGTCAGATATTAAGCCAGAGATATGTCTGCTACATCAAGCACTGCTCTATAAAACTGTAAGGTCACCTGTTTAAAAAGCTGTAAGGAGCACACTGTGCTGAGAACAGTGTAGCCATTTGGTAAATTATTTATCAAGTTTTTGATCAAACCAGGTCCCCTGAATTCTAGTTTATAGGCTGAAGGGTCAGCTGAGATCTGTTCCATGATTCTTCATGAATACAAAATTGGTGGGAGAAAGTACTTTATAACTGGGTTGACCTGGTAGAGGTCTGCTGCACCAAAGTGGAGGCCCGTTAAAATTGAAAATGCATGAATTTTATTTTCTGAATTAATGCACAACATGGCTGACATGCTCACAAGTAGCCTCTGGATCTGAAAAGAAGAATGTTGCCCTGTTGGATTATTGTGCCTGGTTTCTTCCCTGCTTTTGTATAAAATCTAAAATCCTGATAAGCATTTGTCACTAGTACACTGTATTTTTGTCTTTAACGGGATACCATTACTGGAAGTTTTAACTGAATTAAATGCTATGTACTTCCTTAAAAGCTTTTCCTTAGGCAAGGAATTCTGTTTTTTTCTAAGTAGATGGTCGGAATTGTTGCCTCTTAATTTCTTACTGTCACTACGGTACAAAATAATCCAGTTGATGCTAAAACCAAAAGCAAAACCTCTAAAAATCCTCAGGCACCATGATTTATTTGTAATGCTATACCCCTAAAGAAAATAATTGCTCTCACCAGTATTAATGAAGAGATAATTAACATGATAAAATACATGGGGCATATAAAAGTGCAGCCATATCTTATTTTTAGACTACAATATAGACCTTTATGTACTGTTGTAACAGCCATTACATTTCAGATCTTTAATTTTTATACTTCACTTTTTTCATTCTGCATCTTGAACTGTGCTAAAGCTTGGTGGACAACATAGAATAAGCAGGAACTTTAAGATATATTCTGAAAAAAAAATGCTACTCAAAAAATGGGATTTTTAAAACCAAACATATCTTGAAAAACACAATAAAAAGGGACATGCTAAATGTTGCTCATAAACTGATGCCCACAGTCTGGAAAACAAGTTTGCTACCGCCTTGGGACACATAATTTTTAGAAATAATGGACCATTTGGCAGTTCTGCACATGTCACCAAGCATGCTTGGAAACACCATGGGCTTTGCTTTATTAATATACATGATTTGAAATAAATTCCCTCTGAAATGCTGGAGAAATCCTCAAAACAACTAATTCACGTGACCTTTCATTATTTAAGACAGGCTTTATACTCAGGCTGTCCAGTGCTCTCAGAAAAATAGATACTATCTAGGCTACTGTTTTTCATCCCCAAACCCTGGCAGAAAGCAGTTCTGTGAGATAGATTGCAGTGCACAGATGGGAAACTATCAATTGGTGTTTACTTGGGGTGCTGACTCGTTCCAATTAGAAGAAAGATAAAGGAAAAACAGAATCTTGATCTTGGTTCCGTGAACCACTTCAAACTGAATTTAGGAGACTTTCCCACTACAAGGTAGCACACACTGCCTTTCCTAGAAGGTCCTTGAAAAGGACCTGAACAGCAGCGGTGGTGGAGAGTTCAGACACTTTCCACAGTGCTGCAGTCGATGCAGTCCTAGGAATCTTAAAGGTGAACATGATCAGTACAGGCAAAAGAAGTATTTAGGTGTCCGAAAACTCTGCTTCAAGTCCAGCCATATCCTTGGTGCAGTACAATGGGTAAGAGGGTGTACCACTTCTCACGCATCATTTCTAGGAGCCTTAGCCCTGCAGAGTCCTGTCAGTCCAAGAGTACAGTCTCTGCCATTGTGCTCGACCCTGTGCACAGGCTGAATGCCTGAAGGTGCCCTTCTGCCCTTGTATCTCTGCAAAGACATGGACACAATTTAGTTTTTAGTTCCCCGAATGAGTTGATCCTTTTTACTCAAAAGCCTCTTTTCTCTTGACCGTAGGTTATTTGGAGGAGAAGGATTCGAAACACCCCTTTTTTGCCCTTTGGCACAGAAACTTCAATAGAATGTTTAGGCTGGACAAAGGCCTGCTCAGAATTAATATAGCTTCACTTTTTGTTGAGAAACTTACTAATGAATTAAACTTATGCATTTTTAAGTTGTCTGTTTCTTGATATGTAGCTACAAAGTAGGAAAATAAAGAAAGTAGATAAAAATAAACAGTAATACAATATATACATACACCCACACACATATATATATATCTGTATATATATCCATAAAATAAAAATAAAACATGGACAAGGTCAGAAGAAATATCAGGTTTTCCTAGCATCAAGAAGATGAGTGAAGGGGATATTCCATTTTAAAATTCTGGTTCTTTAGACTAGATAATTGTTGTTTACCCCCTTCCCACCCTTTCCCCCTTCTCTTCCCTTTCATGAAGAGAAAGGCAAGATTTTGATTTTCTTTTTTGATCAACACCGATGGTTTCTACACCAGTAAATTAAACTTGTGACTGCTCTCTGGCATATGGTGCAAACTGGCCCACATCCATGCTATGAAACTGTCTCACTGTCCAAAGGGTGTTTGTGTTCATGCTACCCATGGGGAAAGGTCCTTGAGAATTGTTTGGAACTGCTGTAGCTGGGAAAAGCCAGGAGTGTGTCAGGGACTCTTAACAATTTAACGATGTAGACAATCAAATTCCACCACTTGGAAGCATTTCCCTGGCACTTTTAAGTCTACTAGTCTAGACACAGCTACTCTGGTCAAAATCTGCTTTCCCTATTCACGTAAATAACTCCAGTGAAATCAGCTGTGAGATTGGCTGTAAAACAAGAATTCTGTTTTGCAAATGATTTCAAGCATTTGGCCTTCATTCTACATTGGGGAAAAAGAAAACAACCCACAACCTTGAGCTTTCAAATTTTTAAAATTAAACAACCTTACTGAGAACTATCTAAATAAGAAATAACCAAGTGGCCAATATGTTCATCTAGAATGTAGGGGCTCATGTTGAAATCTCTATCTTCTCTATGTAAGAAAGGCTTATTCCTGATGGGTCACATTCCTGATGAGTTTGGGAATCCAGTATATTGGGAATTCAATATATCAGGAATCCTGGTGCTCCAAATTGTTTTATTTTTTACATTAGCATGAAAGCTTAGCCTGAAGCTGAGGAAAATTCCAATAACAAAATACCTTTACTGTGGAAAAAAGTGTTTTGTTAAAGATGTCCTGGTAATTTACAGGATGTGATTCCAGAAGTTCAAACACCCCCTCTCCCCACCATGAACTAAGCCCACAAACCAACCCTGATCCCAAGCCAACTCAGCCTGAACTACAGTAGTGCCTAAGACATTTGCATAAGTAATGTCTCATTCCAGAGCTCACAGGAGTTTAGGTGGGTCAGGAATTTTCTCAGACAAAAGTTTTTCTTTTGTAACTAAATTAGCTCGTAGATGAATTTAGTGAAGTAAAAATATACAAAAATATACCAACTTTGACAGTAATGTTTTGGAAAAAATACTGTGAAAAATTTGGTAATCTTTTCAAGTATAAAATATTGAGCCATTGTTTTGCAAATATTTTCATTTTACTTTCATCTCATAGAAGAAAGTTAGAAAATAATTATATATAATACTATATATATTAGCATGAAAAATATAAACTAATCAAACATTTTGGGGTTTGGGTCTGAATATTTTATTTTGATTCTTGCTTGAAAAATTGGTATTTTTAGCTTTCACCTTTTATTCCCAAATGAAAAATAAAATCTATCCCAGCTTTAATAAAGTCTTTTTTAATGGTAGTATAGGGTTTGCATATAAAGTTAATTTTCTGGAAAAACAATGAGTGAAAGAGTATTTGTTATAATCCTCTGAAAAATATTTTTAATTTAAATCATCTCTTGCTAGACATGCATTTTCATTATGTTTTTCCATATGTCAGGTCAGATTCGTATTTATTTACTTCAGTTGTTTTCTATAATGTCTCCATATAGAAAGAAGAAAGAAATATGCCATAACTGCTATATTTTGAAAAAAAAGACTTAATTGAAAAAATACCTCTACATAGAATATTATTTGCGTAAAATCAGTTTAAACAGCACATACTGGACACAGCAGACCGTACATTAACTTTCATTAGAGGCACTTTCACACACACGTGGTTGGTCTCATACGAAAGCATCATAGACACAAACCCCATACAATTCATCTACAGTCACATACTAAACTCGCATGCTGTGTAATCAAACACATTAGACTTATCTTCTTAGAACTTCTGGGATTTTACAGCATTAACTGTAAGCTAATCCTTGTGCACCTTGCATCAAGCTGTTGCTGATGACAGTGCTAAAGCAGTCAGAATGTGACCTGGACACTCTTACAGGTATTGATGCACATGCTGTAGCCATATTCAGCAAAGACTTGATGAGAGACTTTGCAGGATGAGTCAGTCTCTGTGGGCATGGAAACTCCCACCCCAGGATAAAAGTAGGCAGTAGGTCTACTGAATTTGCTAATCAGTCAAAGGATGGAGGAAAAAATAAGGTGAATCCCTTGAGCAGAGAGGACAGAAAAGGGACCTCTGTGTTTCAAGCTTTTCACTTGTCTGATTCCGAGAGCGGAGGAGAAAGGGGACCTTGCTCATTGGTGCAGTTGTGTGATATCCATTCCCCGGGCAAAGAGGTGGCTGATGGCCACTCACAAGTACCCAGCTGATTTTCTACAGCCCTCCTAGACTCAGGCATTTTATTGACACCTGCCTCCAAAGAGAGGATGATGGTTGGACATGAAAGACTTGGAGAGCAACAACTGATGGAGGGCTACCTACAGCAACACCCAGCACCGAAGAGAGGATTATGGTGTTGCTGTAGCCACACAGAGGCAGGGCTGCCTCTTTGGAGGCAGCCAGGGGCAGAGCCAAAACCAAATCTAAAATGAAAAATATAAAGGGTTTTTTCGTCAAGTCCTTTTTTTTTTTTTTTGTACATGATTTTAAACTGACATCCTTTCTCTGTAATATGATCCTGCTGCATTTCACATCATTCTAGGCTAAAATATGAATGGTTGAGAGAAAAATACCCACTGAAGCCTACAATGTTTGTCACTGGCAACAGTGTAGACTAAGACAGTTCATGATTTTTTTTGTAATTCTAATGATCTCAGTTGACAAAATACATTAAGCAAACTGGTAATCCATTTACATTCTAGTACAGGACTTTCAGAATAAAAATGCAGGTTGGATTGAAAAAATGTCAATCATCTTTTCAGAAGGCTTAAAGGCTTATGTTTTCTTTATTATTTTGTATGAAAATACTTAGAAATCCAAATACTACTGTGAAATGGAAATACTTTGGAAGGAAGTATCCATCAGTGAAAATAATATAGGAAAGCTGAAATAACAAGGTTACATACAATACAGCTAGAATGAATGCACAGTGTCTTAACAAAACAGCATTCTCACCTTTTGATTTTCTTTTCTCACAAACGAAGATGTATTATAACATCTGGAACTAGTATATTGATTGATTCATTGTCACCATCCATAGGAACAATTATATAAGTATCAGAAATCTTTTTACATTTTCAAAATACAGCTATCTGCTTCCTCTTTTCAGGTATATTTTAATATTTAAAATATATGAGATCAGAGGCTCTCAATACTCAGCTTCAGCCTACTGGAGTTCAGTAGTGTTTGACTGAATTTACAATAATTGAAAGCAGAATGAGATTGTCTGACTACATAGTTACATACTTTTCCCCCCACCTTATGAAAGATAAGCTAATGATGGTCTCTTTCAGACTTTATTACTTAGTAGGAGCTCTCTTGCTTGCTGTTCATCTCTCATTCTAATTCTCATTAATTTCTTTTATATATATATCTATATCTTCATTAATTATTGTTTAATTCATTAGATCAGAATGAATAATTTTTATCCTCAAGGCCACTAAATGCATATTCAAATCTGGTGTTTGATGGGGTTTTTGGAATGTCTGAGAAGAATGATGTCCTTAAAAACTTGTTTATCAATAATTTTCAGACTAATTTTTAATTATTAAAATTTAAAGGAGTCATTATTCAAAACATATGAGTCGTGTGTTTCCAAGTACAATATTCTGATTTAGGGATGTGGATCTCAAGAACTTCAGTCTGAAGTTAATCTTTGTAAATCAGGCTAGAGTGGATTAAAATGCAAGAAAGGAAAAAACCTTACCACAGGTTAATGAAATGGACTGAATCTAATCCAAAAGAAACTAAGTGATTATAAATTGAAGATTACTGCAGAATAATTCCCCTGTAATCCTTCTATAGTTGACATTGGATGTGTGACTTTCTAAAGGCAGGTCTATTAGAGTTTAATTCCTTCAGTGATTTTTTTTTTATTATTTTCCAGAGCACTGAATTGTCTTATATAACTAGTTCACTGCAGTTCTTATAGGATTTAAAAAATCCTTTTCCACTTTGTTTATAACTCGTACAGAAATCTGCACCTTGATTCTTTTTGAGAAGAGGGTCAAGGGTTTTTTTGTTTATTTTTAAAAGCAAAAAAAATTGTTTTCCAACATCTCTCCCTGCATTTCTTTCCCTAAGCAAATTAAATGAATAAATTATTAGAATGAAACCTTTTGCATGTCTGGTTTTGATTCCAAAACCTCCCACCAGGTTGGGTGGATTGGACCGGATGCTGTTGGCCATGTGTGCAGGTAGGACACACGCTCAGCTTGCTTCCTCTCCGGTGCCAGAGCCTCTTCCACAGGCTTGCTCTCCACTCTGCTGAATGGCAATAAATCTGGTCCTTCACTCACACAATTTTCAGGGAAAATAAAGAATAGATTTATTAATACTATTCTCATTTAATTATATTGGATTAAGAGAAGATTTAAATAAGCAAGAGAAACTGGCATTTATAGGAGAAGAGGATAAAGAGTAATAGGAGTGTTTGTGCAACAGCAGTGCAGCAGTGCCATATCTCATTCTTACCAGATCAGTGCAATTCCACTGATTGCTTGGAAGGTGAAGTCAGAGAGCTTAACAGCCAAAACTCTCTCTCAGCTGTAACTGTGTGTTTTAAAACTTCATAAAAATTAAGGTAAATCTTTGCACCAACAGAAAAGTTACCTACATAATTATTAGACAAAAAACTTTTATTTTTTATAATAATGCACACAAAACCAGTGGTGAATTTAGAAAATTCTAGCTGAGGAGAAACTACTGTTAGAATTCTCATTGCAGTGAAGATGTAGAATCAAGACAGAGCACACATGATTGAGATTAAGATTCTGATCTTGTTCTTTAACTTCCTTTAATATTCCAGGCAAGATCCTTAACTCTTTTATTCTCCAGTTTCTCCAACTATTAGTCAAGATTGAGATGCTTCATAATCTTTGCAAGCTGGTTTTCCACTAATCAGTACATATGTGTACATACAAAGTGTGCCATATTCATCTTTGTGTATTTCCATTTCTGCTGCAATATATGACATTTTTGATAAAGAGGTGATTTTCTTGTGAAAGTTATATTTTAATCCACATAGGGCACTGCCTATTATCTGGACAGCATATCTGTCAACACAGCATTGTTGGCAGTATGCTTTAGTAGAAATGCAGTGTGACCTGCACCAGCATATGACAGCCTAAATGTCTTTTTTCTCAGTCACTGGAAAATTTGCAGAATATATCCTCCTTCTGGATGTCCAGAAACTTTATACCCCACGCACCAGAAATTCTATAGCTATTTTGCAGATGAAAGGAGGAAGAAGACAGTGTTGCAAAGTTAAGTTAAACTGCTCCCTTCTTTTGTCTCAGTGAAGATTTTACAAATAAGGAATGCAGAATGAATTTATAAACAAGGATTTATACACAAGCAGTCCATATTATAATAAAAAGTAATCCAGGGTCCTTTAATATCCATGACGCTCCTAAGAGGAAACAATTCCTTGCATAATCCAGTGAAATTTCTAAAAATGATGACTCTTTCCAGACTGCTTAGTGCAGACCAGTTCTTTGTGGCAATCAAACAGGCTTTGTAGCACCAGAGGAAATATTTCTGCCTGGTCTTAAGGGGCTGGGATAAGTCTGAAGGGCAGGCAATAGGAATTTAATCTCACTAGTATTCTCTACATTTACTCTCAACGCAAAGACATAACAAACTTCCTGTATGTCAGGAAACTCACTGACACAATAAAGCAACAACAAATTAAGTGTTTTAAATATCCAGGGCAACAGACATGTTGACTCATGATGGCAACAGACAGATGACTCACACACTACCAGTCAGCTCTTGAGTAATCAAGTGAATAAACTTTAAAGTGATAGTGGCTATATTCTTCATTAGAAGCTCTCACGCCTACAATTGACTTGATGAGATCTAAGATCAAGAGTTTAAAGTTTCTTGAATTTAATCTGTATCACCCCAGAGTTTCTGTCTGTCACCTCTGATCACTGTCCCCAGTATATTTCATCGGTTATTCATGGTCAAAAAGCATGCCACACCACACTAAAGGTCTGCAGAAGCCTGTTCTGCAGTAGCTTTGTTGTGTTTTACAGATCCTTCTCCCTTAACAGCAGTACTGCTGTGGCATCCATGGTCATCTGAAGGCACAGAACAACATTCTGTCATCTGCATGTGTGCCTATTACTGTACCCCTCATTTGGTTATATTTTAACCTCCATTACTTCTTTCAGTAGTGAAAAATGTTTCTGACAAGATGCTCCTCCATTTGATATAATTTACTGCCATCTCTTTTAACTTTGGGTGCTTTTAGTCTGTTTTACATAGTATGAAAACAGATCTCATTGCCTCAAGTTTAAACCAACCTAACCCAAGAGAAGGCTTGTCCTATTTTACTGATAATCCCTATTAGTTATTTAGAAGCCTGAATCCCAAGGCTGCTGCATTGGAAGGCCAGAAAAGATGATTCCCTTTGATCACATCACATACCTGATCTCTATTTAACCTACTACTATATCCCAAGAACTGTCAGTTTGAAGAATTCTTTGAAATGTCTCAATCTCTTTTCCACATTTATGTTTTCACTAGTCACACCACAGTCATCAACAACTTTAAGTAATCCAGAGTAAATTCCAGGAACTGATTTTTTTTTTAAATTTATGAAATTTCCCCTTAACTTCTTGTCTTAAGTTCAAATGATACTTCCTTACACACATACAGACAAATATATATATATATGTTTATGTGTTACTAACACACTGCTTGGGACTTAGTAAAATCATAAGTAAGATAGCATTAAAAGAATAGAACTGTTCTTAAGAATTATGGCCAATGTAAATGTGACTAAAGGAATGGTTCCTCCTCCAGGATGCCTTAAAAATAGGCTGTGGACCTTATTAATTGTTTGGGATGAATTTTAACGTAACTCAGAGAGTTATGAAGCGGTTGAAAGCTTTCTCTTTACCTAGCAAGGATAATCTTAAAGAATAATAAAGTGCCTCTGTAGCCTTTTTTTTGCTTCACCTAACAGTATATTCGAATCCTCTGTCATTTACAGAGATGTTCACGTACTCGGGACATAAAGGGTTTTTCTCGATGTAGAATCAGTGAACACTAATTTACAGAAAGCAGAGAATCTGCCTAAGGTTTTGTATCTCAGAGTGGAAAATCATCCATAATTTGGGTTTTAAAATATGCGACAAGTTAAGGGATATCAAGCTGTAGCATTGAACTCCTGGGATGGATGTGACTTAATTTAGACTGTATGGTTATGAATGCAGGGAAATTTTTAACTTCCTGAACTTTTAGTTGTTTTTCTCTATGAAAAAAACCAAAAAGAAATATAAGTTAAATGACAAGAAATAAGAGTTCTGGTCCAAGGCACTGTTTAAAAAATATTTAGATACCAAATGATTGTTGGAGGTGCATGACCTTTTATAAAAACAAGTGTTAATCTACAGTTCTTGGATGTCCAGGCTTTTTTGTTACTAATATATCAGGACCTTACCCACGCCATATTTCTACATGCACTATCATTAATCATTAGTACTATTAGAGATCCAACACAATATAAGTAAATTAATCTTAATTTACTAAAACGCTAACATACCAACAGCTACCAACTTTGTTAGATCATAGCACTACAACAAAATGACTAAAACTCAGGACCAGTATAAAAAAACAATGTAACTGAAGTTTAAATGTATTTCTACACATTTCTTTCTTTAAAAGATAGAACAAGTTATTGGCTTTATTATGGTGACATTTTATTTTGTGATTAATTTAAAAAAAATTGTAAAAAGTATAAACTCATTTTAATTTGACAAGCATTTGGTAATTAATTTTCAAACAATGCTGTGGGAATCTAAGAAGCACTCTTCATTTGACATGTATTTTATAATTTATTTTAAAACAATGCTGCACAAATCTGCAAAGGCATTATTCATTTGAGAGTTCATTAATTATGCAAATGAGTTGCAATTAACAAATCTGTTCTGAGGATGGCATTTGCATAATAATGAACTTCATGTTTGTGACATTATTTAATAAGATACCTTTGTGCATTTTTAAACAAAACACCCTTGTGAATAATTTGGATAAAAATGGACAACCAGTCAGTAACATTAAAAACCAAAATACTATCAAGAGCAACCTCACTAATATAAATCGCATTGCCTAAGCTCTCTGTAATAAAAAGGTATGTAAAAGCTGATTCTTTTATTAGTCTCTCCCTTCCAAAAAAGAGACATTTTCATTCATGGTGTTTTCAAAATGGTGCTAAGGAATAGCATTGGGAAAGAACTGGTATTTATCAAGACAGCTGGAAATAAAAAAATGAATGCGAACACCTATTTAGCTTTGCTGCTCTGTGGCATGGATTGAGACTCTGCGATGATAGATCTTATTACAATCTTATATGCAGCATGTGAGCCAAAAGCCTAGAGATGATGTTTTGCTGGTTGTATGATTAGCAAAAGGCAGCAGCATCAAAAAGATGATTTGAGCTAAATGTTCTTGCAAAAGCAGAACGGCTGAGTAAAGGCCTTTTGTTTACACCATCGCAGCAGTGAGTTACAGTTCATTGCAGCCAGGGATCTGAATTCCCACACATCCCATGCAGAGCTTCGAGCAGCAGTTTTTAGGGCAATGTGGACCTGCATGGTAACTGAAGGCAAGATTCTCAGTGTGAAGAAAACAGTCTTCAGACAATCATGAAGCCTTTGTGGCACCTATATTTGTGTTTAGCCCAAGACAGTGTTGCTTGGCAACGCTCTGGCAGTCTTGGTCCTCTGATGGAGGCAGTGAATGAGTGATGCGACTGATAAATTCACAGTGGCACCTTCTAGGTGCATTGCCTGAAAGCTCAGAAGGCTGGAAATCCTTAGACAGGGCTTGGATCATTCCCTAGTGCCAGTGACTCTCCTCTGGCATCTCTTATATTTATTATTCTGCCGTCTGTCACTGATGAGGAAGTATTGTGCAGCATAGCTGTGTGTGAATTCTCCAGGATTCAGTCAAGTGCTTTGAAATGCACATGACAGCAGCTTCCATCTGAGAAGGTATATGCAATAAAGGCAGGCAAAACCAGCATAAAAATACACAGGAAAGAAATGAAAGAAATGTCTGCCAAAGTTGCCTCTCCAAAATCTACAGTACTTGGAAAAAAACCCTTAATTCGATACTTTTCGTAGAATACTTAAAAGTAATGAGCAGGAGGGAAAAAGGAGAGAGTATGAGAAACTTTTTCATGAAAAGATTTGATTGGTGTTATGCTCTTATCCATATTTATACTCAGGGAAGTCCAAGATAATGATTTTATTAACATTAGCATTTACAATGGTGCCAAGGAATTTCAGTTGAGAATGATACTACTTGTGTCAGACAAGATATGGAATCTTCCCATTTATGAGAACTTACAGTTGAATAGACAAGACAGAGAGAGGATTTGGATAGGAGGGGATAAAACATAAAATAGTGACATTTTGAGCTATCACATTAATATCACAACACTTTTTTGTATCTTTATAAAGCTTAAAGAGATGGGGTTTTCTTTGGGACAAAAAGGGTATGGAGATGGGAAGCAAGTGAAAGGGGATGTGAACAGAAAGGTGAGGCAGAATAAAGTGATGGTATCAAAGGGTTTGGAAAGGTATTCAGTTCTCATCGGAGAACAGGACATTCAAAAAATGGGAGGACTCCAAAAAATACTGCCAACCACTAATTCATGCTTAACCATTATCAATCTAGCCCTTAAACTCCATTCCAAATGGTATTTTACTCAAAAGAGCTCATCATAGAAAAGCTAAACACATCTTACCTAAACCCTTGAGCACTACTCTTAACACTTCTGGCCACATCATTTACATCATCTTACAGCCTACGTATATCCTTGCACATGTACTTGATAAGTGTGCAAAAGTCATTCTTAACAATGTCTGGAGAAGGCACTGGCTGCAGCTGTTCCCCCTCAGCTCCTTTCACACAGCAATTAGATGATGTCAACAGCAACTTATGAGTTTTTTGTTGGGTTCTGTTGGATTTTTTTTTCTTTTAATCAGAGGCCCAATTTCTAAGGTCTGCCCTCTACAAAGAACCTATGTATTAACATTTTCATTTCAGGAGGGATAAGAGGAAAAATTTTGCATCTTNCCTCAGTACAAAATTAGTAGGGGAGGAAGTTCTAGCAAGGGTCAAATGTCTGTTATTTTACATTATGCATGAATAGACGATGGTGTGAAAAGAAAAAACTAGAGATATAGTTATTGGATCAGAACGTGATCACTCCTGAGGAACACCTTGTTGCTGCCTTTTTGTCTTCTTTTTATATTGTTTGTTTTAATTGCCAGCTCCACTGCTCATATTTCTTCAGAGCGTCCTTCTCAGGGTGCCCAGCCATTCAATGATGTTCCAGAAGCGTTTGGGATGCTGCTGGTGTTCCTATCTTCCCTCAAAGGACACAGCGGCTGCTGTTTCCTTCAAGCCTGTCCCACAGCTTCAGTGCCAGTCCAGTTCCATTCACAGACTTTAAATGATTTTGAGAATCTTCTCTTTTGTGATCCCACTGCCAGGAACTAGCCCCTCACTGGAATTAATCTATGATGCTTTATGTGGGCAATTTACAAATGCTACCTGATAACTTCTTGGTCTTTGTATCTTTCCCTGCTTCTTACTTCCTGACAGCTTTAACACAGCTTTTGTATACCCTTTTAGTCAGCCAGTTATGTGCCATTTCCCTCATTCAGTATAAGAAGGGCAAGTGGTGACTTTCAGAAAGTTTCTGACAGTATCAATTATTATTTTTCAGAAAATGGTTGTGTCAATCAAATAATTTACTTGATTGTCAAATCACCATTTAGTGCAGTTTTCTCTCTGATTTGAGACAACTCTTCAGGTGGGATTTCCACTTTTTATTGAGATGATAAGCAGAGCATTGCTGTATTAACACAGCCTAAGTGAACCATCTTCGGACAGTTTAACCCATTCACAGATGTCTTGGTTCATAAAACAGCTGGGAAGCCTTTGCTGTGCTATATAAATTTGAGATACTATTTCTAGTGTTAAATAAACACCAAGGATTCTCCCCCTTCTTTGTCTTTTGAGCTCTCATTAACTTTTGTTCTTATAATTTTGCTACACACAGAGTTAAAGTAATCTGACATGTAGACTCATCCATTTGTATTGATCATCCATAACACTTCCTTCACAAAATACTTATATGTCTTTCTATCTTAGTTACTTTTATGAATGCAACTTTTTCAGATAACTCAGTCTATAACTATATAATTGTAGCCATGATATGATTCTTGATATGTGACACTTTTATTTTTGTTGTGCCAAAGTAAAATTTTAATTCTTTGAAAAAGAAATAGAGTCTATTCCAAGATCAATGTAAAATGTAAATTTATCATTAAAATACTATAGCACTATTGGATCAAGTAGTGAGGTTTTGATATTTTCTGAACATGACAGTAGAACAAGATATGAATTTCAGATTTCTGAAAT
>WEIT01041344.1:0-10460 GCA_013389985.1 Dryoscopus gambensis | reverse complement strand
TCTTCAGATGAAAACATGACAGGAGTAACCAATTGATGCAATATTGAAAATAACTGGGAGATTAAAAGGATGATCTCAAGATCCAAGAATAGTGATGTTAATCATTTGCTCCTATTTCATAGCATTTATTATTTCTGTCTTATGTGTCTCTACAGAAAGTTTCTTGTCAGTTCTCATTGTCTTGGAAGCTTGATTAACAGAGAACAGGTATTTTTGCAACTGCACTGACATGAAAATCTGCAGTAAAAGACTGGTGGTCTTAATACACACCCTGCTCTGGAGGTGCTTAGATCTCCAGATTCTCAGAATCACTTTACTTGGAAAAGGTTTGCAGAACTGGGCTGAGAGAGGTTTCAGTTATACATTCCAGCTAAATCTTTAAAATATATAAAAGTATGTAGAACTGCCCAAAGGGAACAGACAACTGATAAATCTTACAAAACAAACCAAAACTATTCTATGACGACAGCCTATATACACTGTAAAAAATATAGATGATGTTCTGTAATGGGTACTCAGCTGCAGATGTGCACAGTGGTTTTGGTGTTTCCTTATTGCCCACAAATGAGATTACTGAGAACTGTATTAGCACTGAATATTAATACAGATGGGCATAGCCTATGCTGCAACAAAAAACAGTCACACTTTCATAAATTCCATAACATTGTTATTAGTAGCTATATCGTGCCTACTATGATAATAATACTGCAGGAGAGAGTGGGAATACTGAGGTTTTAAGAAAGCTGTTGTGGAAAAAAAGGCCATGCTTTCTGTAAGCCGCTTGGGAGAGGGAACTGAAAGGTTAAAGCTGCAGCTCTATAATGAGTTGACCATTTAACTGTAGCCTCTGGCATATTTCTACTATGTTTCACTCCCAGCTATTGACCTTTATGCTCTTAGATGGTGGGATTTCCTAGTTGCCCTATGTTTAACAGCCCTGCAAAGACCAGTCAGAACTTTAGTACCAGAAAGTACTGTGAACTGATTTTGTAAATAGCTGCTTACTAGCTAGCAGTGCCCCAAATTTGAGGAAGTGATGCTTGTGAAGTATAAGATAAAAACATCTAATTTTTACCTTCTATAGATAAAGAGATCCTTTTCACTGGTTTGTGCTATCCTCTTATTTGTCCCGAGAGTGAAAGACCAATTCCCCTACAATAATTGAATTCTATTTTGTACTGTTTTCCCGCTATGACCTGGCAATGCAATTTCAAAGGTTTAAAAGCAAGAGACTGACTAAAATAATTGAAAAAACTTCCTCTTATGTACTCCCTAACTCTTAGCTATTTCATACGCTTGCTGCTATAAAGTGAACGTATACCAGAGAGTATAATGAATCTTACTGGTGTCTATGTATGTCTGTATAAGGCCCTGTTCAATCTCACTAGCTCTTTCAGTGAGATCTGGAAATCTCTCCTAGTCATTTGTTTCCCATGGTGATCCTCTTGAAAGCTAAACGTAGGAGGAAGAAAACAACCTTGGCCACATCCCATTTTTGACCTCTTTATAATTCCTACATGCTCACTTGCTGTAGCACCAGGAGATCCTATTTTTGACCAAGCTGCATATAACCATGAGCTGGATAATTGACAAGGAAAGAAACAAACACTGTACTGTATATTTGTGAAAGGACATACAGACACTGAGTGCAGGAGGAGTAAGGCCAGCAGCTGCAGTGGTCCTGCTGTGTGGCCAGATAATTTTCCTGTGGTATTCTGTAAATTTCTGTTAACACCCATTCACAGTTAGCCTTTGAATCAATGGAAAATTCTTACAAACATGAACATTCAGAGCGAGAGATTGTCTGATTTAAAGTACATCCTTACTATATTTTAATGTCCAGCTATAATGTTCTCCAGTATTTCCAGAAGTTTCTCTTGAGTTATATTTCTCTCTCATTTAGATCAGTACCACATTTTTTCTACTTGCTTGACCACCACACTGTATTTTGTTCAACACATCATGAGTTTAAGAGATATTCCTCCTGCACAGATTGAGTTTGACTCTTCAGCATTGTGAAAATGATCTGCTGTGGTGTACACTGGATCCTGCCAGAGCTTCTTTGTGGCACAGAGAAGGTAGCAGAAGGAAATATCCCCTTCCTTTGTACTCACAATCTGTTCTTGCCAGCACAAATCCGCAATTATATAGGATTGACTGTGCGCAATAGTTACATGGGAAAAATAAATTCTTTGACCTTCGTAGTACGTTGGGTAATTTCAAGTATAAAAACTTCTCATCAGACCTGCTCACTTGCAGAGTGTGTTATTCCCTCTTGTATTTCAGTCACCATCTTCACATCCCTAGTTGTATCAGTGTCATTGTTTTTATGACTCACAATATTTATCTGCCTTAAATATCCCTTCTTTCCGTACTCTTCTCCATCTCTCATAATTCCTTTCTATTTTGACCATTTCCATCCTCATTCTCCTTTCTGCTTAGGACCATTACCTCTGTGTAACCATTACAAGCTCATTTGAAACTTGTCTTATCCAACTGGACAGTGCCCCTAGAGGCTGTATAAATTTGTGTTTTGATTGCAGTCACTTAAGATGACCTGTGAAATATCTATTGGTATCCTTTCCCCCAGTTGCATTCTTGTTTATCTCTTCAGGTATGCAAGATACATAGGGCATTATCTCTTGAAGATAGAGAGGCAATTTTCTAGGTTGGAATAGATGCTCTGAACACACCATATGTTGAAGAGCCTCTCTGGTTTTTTTCTCAAAACATAAGAAAACAATGAGTAAGAAAACCCCTGGGTAATAGATGCATATAAGGTGGTTATATTTTGCCTTTAACTTGAATACAGTTCTATTTGGTTAGTAGTAAAAAATGGATAAAAGATTGTTTAAGAGGCTTAACTACAACTGAAATTAAGCACCTTTCTGCATTTTATAAATTCTACACGTTGAGACACCAGAAGGAGGAGGGCTTTTAATCTTGTTTCCATTCTTTATTAAGATGCTTTGTGTAATTAGTTGCATTTCTATTGGAATAAATGGTAATTTGGAATTCATCCAAATTGAAAACCTAAATGAAAAAGGAGCATTAGTGCTGGGTTGCATGCTAAAAGAGGCAAACTTCTCTAGGGCAGATCTGTTCATGCAACTTGGCCCTGCTTAAATAAAATCTATAGAATCCATGTGGAATTTAAGAGGGAATGTAGCACACAGAATGGATGGGAATGCAAAAGAAAACAGATTTTCAGCCAGAAGGGCAATTCACTTATAGTTAAATGAAAACCCCCTAAAACCAAAAAGAATTATCTATGCTATGTAGAAAGTTGGTTTTGAAATTTAAAAAAAAAAGCCTATAAATAAATGCAAAAATATGACTGCCTGTTTTACATTTTTGAATTGAGTGTGTTTCAACAGTGACTGATACAACTTGCCAAATGAAACTATGCTGTATTCAGGTGACAGGATTATAAAAGTACTCTTGATGCTGCTGTAGGGTACATTGTGTCACTGCTTCCAATTATAAATTCCACTTTGCAGCTGGCTGTGTGTCCCCTTTAAAATATTTGAAAGGCATAAAATTTTCACCTATTTATTCAGGCACTTATGAATATTTTGCCCCCTCTCCTTTTTTTTTTGCCCGCTAATGATTTAAAGACATTAATCTGTGATGCACTCTTAGTGCTTGGGGGGAAAATGGCAAATTTTTGTTTAGGGAAGTTGTTACTGATAATGCACATTACCTTTCTGGGGATAAATATTTCATAAGGAGTTTTAGTGCACAGACTTGTGTACATGAACAACAAGCACACAGGACATGATGGACTGGAATGCCTCTGAAAGAGCTGTCATATTCCATTGCGTCAATCTAAGAGCTGGGGTGTGTTTGAATAAACTTAAAAATTCTTGGTGTTAGTTCTGGTAACATTTTGTTTGTGATGTGAGGAATCCAGCTAAGGAAGGCAGAGATTATAGAGTCTTGATATTTGATCAGAAATAGCTTACTGGTCGGTACTGCTTTTCAGAATATGCCACATAAATCATGAACCGTTCATTTGACTTTCAGTGCCTAATACTCTCCTTAAAGCCAGGGTAACTGGCCTTGAGAACACAACCCATAATGGTTTATGTGACAGACCCAAGAAGTCTCTAACTGCGTATGGATTTAATAGTTCAAATGTTTGAATTATAGCTAAAGAGACAACAAGGTGAAATACTGAAAGGGACACAAATTTCTTTTTATAAGGAGAGAGGAAGGAAACATCTTTCTCTGCTGTTAGAAACCTGGGTTTCTCCCATGGAAGCCTTATTTTCTTTTTTTTATTGCTTCAAGGAAGCACTTTTCCTGTGTTTGCTTGTAACAGTAAAGATAGAGATGCTTTGTGTTACAGCTACACAGGTTTTTTTCAAGTTGATTGATCTAATAGGAGTTTTCTATCATCAAATTCTATAGGCAGACTACAGATCCCTCTTTTACTCATGCACCAGATTTGAAAGGTTTCCTTCCTTCCATGCATACATAAAGGAATCAGCAACAATTTACCTAGAAACTGAGTCAAGTCACAAATTTACAGGGTCTTCTAGGAGATGTATAAATTGGAAGCTTGCCGCGGCCACTCGCAAATCTGACGCAGTCCCCGGCTAGCTCCACGAGTGGGACGGGACAAGATATGTGGTGCTCAGGGCATGCTCCGGAGTAAAGGGGTGAAGGAGGGGCCAGCCAGACCAATTAGTCCAAAGAGTTCTTTATTCCTCAGGGTTTGGTCAGACTGAGCCACAAACCACAGCTTACAGCAACTTATAGAGGGGGGTGGATACATAAGGCGGGGAAAGGGTACAACCAATGAGGAGTAACACAAGGCGGAGTCAAGGGAGGGAACATACATACATACAACCAATGAGACTAAATGACAATAACTGACACTAGGGTAAACCAATGGAGCATGGGAAAATACAGAACTCTCTGGAAAGAAGGGAGGTGTTTTAGGGAGATGGACAGGGGCTGCAGGAGGGGTTTGGGTGATGGATAGGGAAGGTGCTGGAACAAGGGGAGGGACCCCGGGTGATGGACAGGGAGGCAAGGGTGGGCAATAGCCTTGAAAGGGAATCAAGGGAAGGACTGGGACTTGGGACTCACCACCCGAGGGGGAGAGAGGGGGAGGGGGTTAAACCATCTTATAACATTAGGGGAAACTAACAAAATGCACCACAACATCAGCTCACCATTCAAGTACCTCACTTAATTTCACTTCAAAAAGGGACATAAGGTCTACAGTGCTTAGTGATCTATACTAATGAGTTTGTTTTATTTCCAGAAATAAAATGGAGACTAATGCATTTTCCTGAGTGGCTGCAAAATGTCACTGACAAGAAATAAGACGGTGAGGTGGGCAACTTTATGCTCTGCTCCTTCAACTTTTGAGATGAAAGCTGGATATATTGCTATGTAGAGGCTCACTGCAATAATCCAATCTGGTTGTGACAAAGGAGTAATACAATTTGAAAGAGGGACAGATCTAAAAGAAAATCTACATTTTCTTATAACAGGAATTCTAGCTAGCCTTGGATTCTGGACCTAAATCTGCATTTGTTATCTTGTGATCAGCATTTCCTTGCTGGAAACAATAAAATCTGTGAATCTTGAAAGCCCTTTGGCTATGAATCTTCATAATAAAATGATGTAATTCCTATTATCTCCCCCTATGCCATCAGTATGTTACTTTTCTTAGGATAAATGCATCAGCTTCATTTCAAAGTGAGCTGTAGTCAAAGTGTTTTCCTATAACCTTAGATTTAGACTAAACACAAGGCAACCCCAAGCCTATGGTATTATCTGTGTCTATAACACATCAAACTAAGTGTCACAGCTAGCTATTATCATTACAAATTAAAATACCTACTTCAAGGCAAGAAAGGTCAGAAACAAAATCTGGGAAGTTCACAGAAGGCCCAACAGAAGATGAACACTTACCCAACTTTCGCTGTCTAGAGAAAAATCAAGTGGTATTTCTAACACTTTCCTCAGTGGGTAGCATGAGTAAAATATCACAGAATAAGTCACAGAAAAAAAATCTAAAATATTCTTGAAGATCAGTTTGTCCTGCCCAACCACAAAAGAATAGGCATAGCTAATGAGATCAGTATTTTGATCACTGAACCCAAATTTCTAATTAGGGAGCCAGGAGATGCTTTGTAAGACCTTTTTTTAACCTGAGATGATTCAGATGTTACCCTAAATGTTAGCCCAAGATGATTAGACAGAAGAGACCATGACAAAATAAGTAATGCAACCTCTGGTTACAACATATTGTGCTCATTTCAACATGAAGTATCCTATGCAAAAATGTGTATGACTTTTTATGCTTCTACCAGGGATTGGAGGAGGTGGGCAAATTTAGTTTTGAAGGATAGATGAGTGGAGAGCTCATCGGATCTTTGCAACAAAATATGAATGCACAAATACATGAACATTACTTTTTTGGTACTTTTGACTGTGTTTGCAGCTGCCAAAATTATGTTGCTGAAAGTAAGTTTCTCTTGTTACGTTTCAGGAGTGGTCTTTCCAGGACTACCACAAAATACAGCTGTTTTTTCCTGGTTGCCATTACACTTTTTCACATTTCACATCTGTTCTGAGCATATGTCTAGATTAAGTTTGAGTGCTTTTCCATATACACAACATCCTTATATTCTGAAGATACATAAAAGTGACATATTGCTACTGTCTTTTGACCAATATTTTCAACTTCTGACATGCAGCAACTGGAGAACAAATACAAGACAGTTGTCTACTCTCAGGGCAACTAAAATTTTGGACTATATTTAAAGTCCCATTTTTAAATGATCCTTTGCACCAGGTTTAAGCAATTACTTTCATCTAGCATTTCTTTATGAACCTATTGTAGTTTAACTTTAAACAAGAATATTTTCATGTGACTAATCACCCCATACAATAATTTTTTCACAAATATTGCAATAATCAACCTTTCCCATTGGTTCTTTTGCCAATTTCACACTAATCTTTTCTGTATGGCTTAGAAACTTACTTACCCACGGTTTAGAGCACAAACATTTTCTACAAATTTGAACTGAGATAGAAATGCTTTCTATCCTTTTAAAATATAGCATTTTGCTAGGTCTTTTCTAGGTCTGCTTATCTTTGGAGTCGGAAAATGGAGTCGGAATTTTCATTTTGTCAAAGGCATCTGTAGAACAAAATTGCCTAAAAATATGTTTTATGTTACAGCAGAGTGAAGCCATGAATCACATGGTAACGCATCAGAGTGACTAGTATCAAAGGAGCCCATGGGGAATTCAGGAGAAGGTAGTTAAGCAATTAATGAAGATATTTAAAATCCTAATATGGCAGAGACAGCTTTGAAGGCAGCAAGGGATTAATATTTATTTAATAGATCATCAGATTCTGTGCCAAAAAAGAAATATAAAAGAAGCTACTCTACTCTGAATGAAACATGCACAGTTTGAGGAATATTTTGTGGCAGCAGTGACATCAGCACATCACACTTTGTCATGATAGCTGAGAAAAATATCTCACCTTAAAGAAAAATTACCTTTGCTGCTTTTGACTATTGTGGCTGAAAATTACTTCCAAGCTCTGTCACAACACGTTGACTGCAATCTTCAAAGACAAAGGAACATATTGCTATTTAACAGAGGTGACATGGGTTAGTTACATGATTGACAGCAGATAACAGTAACTGCTCTGCAATATTTTATGGGGTTTGGTGTGACTATCCCCTGCATGTCGGAATGGAACTTTCCAGTTTCCAGAATTGCTGGTCATGTTGGATTGGTAAACTCCATTTAGGCCAAATCTTACTTCTCAGCAGAAGAGAAGTAAGACTTCTTTGTTTATTATAATGGTTTTCAGAAGTTGTGTACAACTGGCCTTGCCTAGCATAGTCTCTGACGTGCAACGTGTTAGGAATGTGAAAGATTGCTGTAAAGTTCCATTATTTCTTTTTGCAGAAAATTTAGAATTCTTAAAAAGCTCATCTTCCTTAGCTGTACTTCAGCTTTCCAGAACACGGATGTATTTTGTCATCTTTTGCAGTTAAAGTATTAATGAGGCTGCTGAGGAGGGTCATGAACAAAACTACTATTAATGTATTTGTTTCTTCAGACACTGGAGGTGGGGTTGCCTTATGTCCCCTGCTCCAGGGAAAAATAAAATTCTGTCCAAAAGCTGGCTTTTCTTAAATAGAAAAAATGGAACAGTTAAAATAGAAGAGAACTAAGAGGTGACAACGGTTCCCGTGGTCAAAGTTCGGGGACTTTTACATGCAGAGGTAGAAATATTGGAAAAATACAGGCAGTATTTACAGTGTTATCAGATACCCACACATGGAGAGGATGAGAGGCTTCAATGAGTGCAGCAGTACAGAGAGACTGAATCTATCCCACAGCTGACATTATTTCTTTTATCATTTTTCAATAAAAATTATACAAGTGTAATACAAAATTCATCTAAAAACATCAGGAGAGCTATTCTTTATGGTTGCTTTTGGCATCACAGAGGACTAAACTGAAATCAGTAGCAAAGAATGGAAAGCTGAGAGTCAACAGTTCTCACTGGACAATCAATCTATGCAATAATGATGAGGCAGATGTGATTTTTTTAAACTTCTACTTAGTATCTAATAGTTTTTTTAGTCCAGCTGATTTCTTTTAGACCTTGAGTATATTATATCCACTGCTTAAAACCTAAGCAACCTTTGTTTTTGACATGTTGATTTAAGGAGAATTTCTCAAGAAACAGTAAATCATGACATGTTTTATAGGCTGACTTCTACTGTGCATTGCTGACAAATTAGCTTTGCATGTATCTTTCTATTTTAAGTGACAGTCTATAATTCATTGATAAAGATAATGCATTTACAACAAGGTGAATTTAGTAACTACCATCATATATCCCTTTTAGAATCATATGCTAATGAAAAAGATGCTCTAATAATTGGGGCTTGAGCCCACTGAATACAACACCCTCCAATTAGCACTCCCCAGCTTGAATACTACCATTAACATGAAACAACAAAAACAAAAATGGGTATCAATTCACATAATAGAAACTAATTGATGAAGTTGGAGGGTGTGATTATTTGTGATTACTTTACAGTCATGCACTGAATGTAGGAGAACCCCAGTTAGTAGTTAATCTCTAGCTACCTCTTTGAAGATAATGAAATTGGCTTCCTACTGATGATTATTCATTAACAATTAATTCTTTCTTGGTGATCCGCTTCATTTTCAGCTTCTCACCATAAACATGCAATGGAATAATTACAAGTGGAAATGAAAAAGCAATTAGTGGCAGATAATGCCAACATCTGATTAAAACACAGTAGAACAGATTAGCCATTCGGTAACTGCAACTTTGCTGCCTTCAGCAGGGAGATGTAAGTTACCCAGTAATATTACAGTTCAAGCTGCGTTTCCCTTTTATTGCTTCCCTTACATCGTGGTCTGCCACATTAAATGCTTTCTTTTATTCTTGGGGGCATTGACTTGTTGTAAGTAATTTTTAAAAATTAAGTATTATTTGAGATGATTTGTCATCATGTTGAGACCCTCTGTTAAGAAAGAAGGAAAAAAGTACTTAAGCCAAGTCATTTAGTGCACTTACAAGCAAATGTTTGTTTTTTTTTTTTAATTTGAGGGAAGATGATTGAAGATTTGCTTGAGTGAAGTATGTGGAGACAAACATCCTGGAATTTAGTATCCCCTCNACCACCTCTGAAACGAATATATATATACGATGGCCTTTTAAAATTGTGGATGATTTACATCATGCGGTACCTACAATACCATAATTACCAAACACTTGCTTGACAAGAAATCCAACAAAGCAAATGAATGGTTTCCAAGAAGTCTCAAAGTTGATGGGGAATCTGAGTACCATACCTAGAGCTCCTGTTGTGTACACAAACCACAGAAACTGAAAGACAAAGTCTCAGCCTGGTCTAGAATACCAGGCTGCATTCTTGCATTGCAAAACCTTCAGCATGGCAAGTTCCCAGACCATTGTCTGGACTACATTTACTAAAGAGTTACTTTTCAAATGCTGATTAAGGAAGTAACTTGCTATAACCTGATATTTTAGAGTTCTGCTTTAGGTTAGAGAGTTCACAAACAGGTAAATAGACAGAACTGACACAATGGGCCCAAAGATGTGTCAGAGGCAGGAATTTCATTAACTTCTTGGTCAGAAAATGATCAATAACGTGGAACACAGGTTATTTCTGTTTTCAGTGTAGAGTTAACATGGTAGTGTTGTCATGGGCATATGGTCTGTTGGATATTTTTCAGAACAAAGAATTAACAGCATTTTAGGAGTTAATGTTGCTTGGTCAGTTAGAGAGGTTGATTGTTCTGTTTTCGAAAAGGATAGCTACAGACAATCCATGTGCAGAGATTTCTGTGAGAATGGAAAATAGCCTCCAAATACATGGAAAACAGTGTATTTCATGGTGGTTTTAGGTT
>WEIT01041342.1:175670-207570 GCA_013389985.1 Dryoscopus gambensis | reverse complement strand
GCAATACCAACTTGTAAACAGTACTGTTAAATTGACATCACTGCAGCCTATCACTAATTTTACAGCCTATCACTTTCTGTTCTCTATGTCAACCACTGTAACTAGTCCTTTTTATCTCCCTGACCACACACTTATATTCTTTACTTAAAGGATATAAGTAATGATAGCTTCAGCTGGGAAAGAAAGGTTGGCAAAAAAATTCTCACTCATGCCTCTTCAGGGCAACAATTCTTCTAGACACTTGGTAAAAAGAGGTTCTTTTTCCANTTTTGGCAGACAGATTGAGCCAGATGCTTCTCTTGGACTTATTTACCTATTTCCCTCAAACAGTCTCCAGCAATTGCTT
The DNA here is from genome assembly GCA_013389985.1 of Dryoscopus gambensis. Lineage (NCBI taxonomy): Eukaryota > Metazoa > Chordata > Aves > Passeriformes > Malaconotidae > Dryoscopus > Dryoscopus gambensis. The sequence goes on along the minus strand of WEIT01041342.1, from coordinate 207,224 downwards.
CTGCTTCTAAATTATTTAAAGCCACATGACACCAACTCCCCTCTGATCTTTTGTTGCATAGATTGCTAATGGGCAAACAATCAAAGAACTTAAGAATTCCACTTGAAAACAATTTTTTTGTTTGTTTACTCTGTCCAAGCCATCTTACTGTCATAGCTTTGCTGTTGTACTCATCTGGTACAACTTACTTATTCTAAGGGGAAGACCAGATGTGTACACGTATATTTCTGGCACCAGATCCTAGCAAACTGAAACTATCATCAGAATAAAGGTAGCTTAGTTATGAGTGCACATGCAAATCTTCTTTTAAAATTTTGGTCCCTCCATGAATTAAAACTGTCTCATCTATTTCATTCTCCATATCTCATTAGAGGATTTAAACTTTCTTTTGCTATGTGAACTCTTGAGGTGGTTCTGAACATCATTTTACCCTTCTTTGGGGGGGGGTGGGGAGGGGGAGTACTTAGTAAGTTTTAAAATGTAAATAGCAAAGAGGAGCAGGAGACAGTTTCATACCTCCAAGGTACTCTGACAAAAACATTATATTCAGTACCTAGACTTTAAATCTTTCAGTAAAATCAATATTAATGTTTTCAGTGAGACTAGTAGTGCAGTGAATTAACCTCAGCTGAACTTCCCCCACCAGGCTTTAAATTTTCCCATCTAATTTAGTTCTCAGTGGTTTCCTCACAGTGCCAAATTCTTCACCAAATCAATTAAGGTCCTGCACCATGGACTGCAAAAGACGGTTGTTTATGTGTGACAGCCTCTCCTGCTTATCTCTAGCTGATAAATCTAAACTGGTTGGCATGTTTTCACTCACTGACTTTTGCCACGTCTTTGGTCGCTGTAGCCACTGAGTCACTAAGGTAAATGTAAGGATGAGTTGGAACAGTTCAGAAGGCAAGCCATATAAAAATATGTTCTCCCCTTTGAAAACATATTGGAGAGACATACCTAAAATATGGTATATTACGTTAGTCAAGAAATACTGTGGGCAAGGCAATACTGTCATTTGCTGTTGGATACTGAATCTGGGTCTGTGGAAGGAGCACTCTAATACACTAAACAGGTGAGTCACAGCCATTTTAACAATTTGATAAAAATTTGAGATTAGCTCCTGTGTTACATAAAGCAGAAATTATCAAAAGGCACATTAACTGCATAAAGTCAGGAGCAAGAACAAACCACAGGTGATAATAAGTGCTCCTATGCAAAGCTTTCTTTGTAAGCCTCTAAGCAATAAAGCATTGCTACACTTTCTTGACATCGTCACATCATCTCATCTAGAGCTGTCATCAAGGCCTCAAAATATCTCTGGACCCTACTATGCTTACAGTTTAGCAAAGAAAATAGAGGCAGGAGATCAGATGTTCACAGCAATTTAACATCCATTGGGAAAAATATCCAAAGTATTCTAAGAAAAATTAACACCTCTAAAATGAAAAACTCTTTCAGCATTATTGTGCATTGGTGTCACGGTACCAACTTTAGGGAGGCAATGTAAAACTAGGCAGAAGCAGTGGTTGTCAGGGATAAGTTGTCCAAATGCCCTTTACAGATTCACCACATACCAAACCAAAACCCTTTGATCTGTTCCAGATGCTGCTTTTAGACTCAGGAGAGCTTCTAGTTGCCAAAAGCTAGCATTTTGAAAACTACCACAAATTAATTCAATGCTTCAGTTTCCTCTTCACCTGAAGATGGATGGCTCCTGTCAAATGATCCAGCAGTCATCAGGCAGGTGGGAACCCAGCTAGTTTCCTCAGCAGAGGGAGCATGCCATTCCAACTGTAGCTTACTGCCATGCTCCTGTGGTGGATTTAAACCCATCCTGGGAAAATGGGAACATTTAGCCCATTTATATACTGCTGATTACTGTTCTGTATAATCAGCGGTATAGCTGCTATCCCAGAGCATGGCATGTGCCTGACAGCAGGGCAGTTTACTGCAACATTTGGTTCTATTTCTGACACAAGTCTGAAAGTCTGTTGTGAATCCCCAGTTATTCTGGCAAGCACTGATGTCCAGAGATCTCAGTCTCAAGTAGGGCAGTATGAAAAAATGATTAAAAAAAAAAAACCACGTTGAAGAGGGAAAAGACAGCTCTGATTAGGAATACAGGCAGTTACTGTAAGCATCTTATTCATGCAGTGCATGGTGTTTTCTTACCAACAGAAGAACAAAGACTTTCTCTTTCTAATACAGTCCCTGCTGGGCCCAAATTAATGCAGTATTTTCTTGTTACACTGCTGTAGTTGAAGCCTTCCCTGTCTGCCTTTCTCTCTCAAGCTAACTAGGACAAATCAGGATTATCAAGTACAGATCTATATGTACTATCTCTCAAAGCCTGCATCTTTCAGTTTTGTCCTCTTAAAGAGGCTTGGATAAAGCTTTGTCATACCACACAAAGCACAGAAACCCCCCTTTCCAAATACCACCTCTGGCAAAAGCAAGGAAAGGCTCCAAGGACCTTCAGACACTGAGCCTCCCCTCAAGCCTTGGCCAACAACTCTAACAAGCCTGCTCTCAGGAAAGGTGGTTCAGGCAGGAAAAGGCAGGGAGACTCAGGGCATGTCTTTGACAAAGCTGCTTTATGCATGCTAATGACACCCCCATCCCCAAACAAAGCCCTGCAGCTGCAGAGAGCCCCTCACACCTTCTGTCTTTACAGGGGCTTCCCTCCACCTCATCACATCAGTCTGGTGCCAGCAAACTTCTTCCTCCCTTCTCCACCTGACATTTGGAGAAGCTTTCTGAGTTACTGTTACCAAATATTTTGCACATTTGGACATCAGTTATGCTCAGCAACGAGTTTTATTTGAAATAGCAAGAGACAAAATCTTTGTCTTTTATTTAAACTAATTTTGTAAGACACTGAAATCACCTTGCTCCAAAACTAAGGCCATAAGCACCAGCCAGTAATGCCTGTGCCTTAATCTAACCAAGAAATACATAACTGCTCTATGCATTCCTAGTGTTCAGTATTCTTGAGAGAGGAATGGATATTATTTAACTTGCATAAACGCTTTTTTTTTTTAATCGTATTTTAAGTTTCTTTTGCTAGTGTCCTGGGCTTTTTTAGCTTATAGATTATACTGAAACCAAATCTTCAGGCTTCCCTCTACAGCCATGTAAGTTTTATCAGAAAGGAAGCAGAGTTATTCACTCCATTAGACGTCTCCAAAAGCTTTGGAGGTTTGGGTTTAAGCAGCCTCAGAGACCCCAAGTTGATAGCACTGTTTGCAAAGGGAAACTCCCACAGTCTATAACCCCAGGACATAAAGGATACATGAACTCTAACTTTCCCTATTCCTTCTCCTCTATGTTGCCTAAGCAAGCCAGAAAGTTCACATGATAAAGCATACAGTGACTTCTGCAAATGAGGCCAGAGTGACTGTCTGAATTAGGCAGAAGCCTGGAGCTGGTCATGGCTAAGGCAAATGTCTTAGGATGAAGCATTCTCATGATAAAGTAGACACAGCCAGTGTGAGTCTCACAATTTGTTCTGCTCTCCTCTGAACAGAGGGTCACTCTGCCCCTCCCAGACACGTCTGGATGTGGCAGTGGCATGCAGTGAAGGCAGACCCAAAGGGAAGTTCATTAAACTGAAGGTGCTCAGGGAAATGTAGATGTATAACCAGAGAGCTGCTAATTCACCTGATGCTTCCTCCTCAGTACCTTGTAAGTAGATTCCAGTGTCAAATATAACCTTGAGCATTCAGGTTAATTTATTTAAATAGACATTAAAGGGAAATTGTTGAACGAATACATAAAATCTGAAATCCCAAACAGTTCCTCATTCTTTCCCTCTCCTTTCATCACCTTGAATGTTGTAAAGACTAATGATTTAATTTTATTAAGAGCTTTGAAGGTGAGGAGTATTGGGTAATTGCTAAATGTTTCTTCCTTGTGCTAATTTCTATCTCCTCTAGCACCAGCTTGTCCTTATATGACCCTGGCCAACTGCAGTTATGCCATTTCATTCAATTCTGTGGCTTATCTGCTCCCAGAAGTATTATTTTGAAACACCCAAAGCTTACCAGTTTGGAGGGTCCTCTTACCACTCCAAGGCTTACAGATGTGGACTTTTACAAGCAAAGCTCATCTGCTCGCTGCTGCTACTCATTCATACTACTGATTTTCATGCTCATATGGAAACAATGTGATTTTAGAGCAGATTCAGATGAGAGTGAAGCCAGCAGAGGATAGTTAAAAAGATGGGGGGAAGGAGAAAGAAGAATAAAAGACAGAGGCTGTTGTACACCAGCGCAGCAAAATTCCTAGAACAGGTGCTTCCCATCTGTCCATGCAGTTTCTGTAATGCCCAGTTAGTCATCTAGCAGCTCAGGCTCTGAGCAACATAGCCACAGTGGGTCAGCACATTATCATTCCCAGCTGTCTGCTTCATCCTGCACTCTGGAGATCCCCTCCCAGGAGGCTGTAAGGACAGCCCCAGCGCACAGCTTTGTGCACACCCACGTTCAGCAGGGGGCTGGAGCCACTGGCCCCACAACTGCAGTAACCAGGGCACAAAAGGGAGTTCCCATCTGTTGTCCTCGTCACGGAAGTTACACTGCTGTAAATATGTCTGAGCTAATTTACCTATGAACCTTCTGCCAAGAACAAAAGCAGGGGGGAAAAAGTCTAGAAAGAAAAGTTCGGGAACCCATCTGAGCTTCTAGGCTGTACTACACACACCTGCTCAGTCTTCTGAGAAAAACACAGCCAAACCCATCACTGTGAGCACCTTGAAATAGTAAGTCGGGCTGAAATCTTGCACTGTGGTGCCAGTGCACATGGAAAAGCACATCTCAAGTCAGTATAGCAACAAATCTCCACCCAGGTGCTTGGGTAAGGGTGAAATCGGCAGTGGGATGCATGGGCTCAGCTGGCACTAAACCATGTAAGGGGTGATCGGTGGCAAGAGGCCAGGTACATCCCAAATTCATCTCTCACAAAGCAGGATTGTACTACAGAAGCCAGTCTTCAGTGCTAGATACAGCTGGGAGCTCAGCATCAGCCACAGCATCAGGTTCAAATAACATGTCTGAAAGATCTTGGAGTGCACTGATTGTTTACAAAAGCCAAAGACTTTCCTCCTTCCCAGAGCAATTGCCCAAAAGATTTAGAACTGTCTAGAGAGAAACTTGAGTCAAAATCCTGCTTCCAGACACCTTCATGCTAGCTGTAAATATGTTGCAGCCCAAGTCCTTCTCACTAGATACACAAAAAATACCCTTTTCCCCCTCAGTAAGCAGATTTTTACTGATAAACCTCAATGTGTTTGCAAAATTTCCAGCATTATGAGTGTTGGTGATATATCAAAGCTGAACTGGAAAAGCAAAATTCTGCAACCAGTTAAAGAGTTTCTAGCTTTAATTATGGAAGAGGGAGCAGATTGAAGGGAGTAGGTGGAGGGAAGTCTGGGAACATATAGTACTGTGCACCATGAAATGTTGCAGGGAAGTGGAAGGCTGAAGGGCAGCCCCACGTATTTTAGAGATCTAACAGTAAATGTTATTGCTCTGCACATGTGAAAGACATAACATGTATTTTTTTCAGTCTAATCAGCTCACTTCAGATTGAGGCAAACAAGGAAGAATCAGTATTAAACCTCCATAGGAGACACACTGTGACTCACAGTTGTACATCTGAGATGAAAAACAAAAATGGCAACTGCCTTGAGTTGCCTTTGCCACAGGAGGGACTCGTCATGATTTAAGGAAAGAGGGTATGGCACAATCCCTTAGTGCATAAAGCCCAGCTGAATTAAAAGACATCTTCACTTATCAAGTGGCTAAACCCCACTATTTTCAACAATTTTGTTATAGTAGCAAGCTTTCTCCCTACATGTTTGGGAATCCAGGGTCTCTGGCACCATAGCTTTAACAACACAGCCATCCTCTCAGTGGATTTCAGCAGGAGGCCCCCATACATGCCACAGTATCTCAGATTACAAAGTTGGATTGCAAGGTCTGAGCAGGAATTTCTACAGGGATGGTCAGAAAATTAAATTGGGGGTTCTTTTGGCAGTGGAAAATTTTACATTTCTCAGCAACAGAGTAACAACACAAAATTCAAGTGCTCCAATTCACAAATTTTGCTGGAATTTCTAATGTGAGTGCTTCCACACTCTCTTCATCTCTGAGGACCAGACAACGCCTCCTGGATATGTCAGGATCCTATGCTGCATCACTAGCAGTGCAGTAAAAGACATCCATGGCTACAATGCACTATGAAATGTGTCATCTGTCAAAGGAGCTCAACCCACAGAAACAAACAGACATCCAAACTAAAATAACTCTGAGATCAGGGTCATTGTAAGAAGCTCAAGCCTTCCAGAAAAGTTTGGTTTCATGAATATAACCTTTCCACTCAGTTACTGATGAGAAATTTTAAACTAAAAGTTCAGTTTCTAGCCCTAACATCATGATTTAATTTGTCCATTAAAGTACAGCCTAGTCTCTTTGAAAAACAAAGACCATCATATATGTTCCACTGCCATGCTTGACCATAACTCCCTCTGGAAACTGCAAAACCAACAATTTTAGTAACTTGACAACCAGCACTATTTGTAGGCATCAATGCCCAAGTTGCTCTGAATCTGAGCAGCTTCTTCCTGAACCTTATCATTGCACCACACACAAAACAGAAACAAGAGGGGCTCTAGCAGAAGTCCAGAGGAAAGCAGAAACCAAGCTCTGAGAGATGGTAGAAACCAGAGGGGAAGCATGAGTAACGGTCCTGGAGAAAAGAGAAGTTTGACAGGCTTTCCAGCTGCAGCAGGAAACTGCTCTCCTAACCGATTCCAACAGTTTCTGAAGCTGCAAAAACAAAGTTGGTACTGACAAAAATAAGAAAAATGAAGAAAGACAAACCTCTGACTCTGGTCACACTTGATAAACAACTCCAGACACCAACTTCTTGTCCCAAGCAGATTATGCAACTGCAGAGACTGCTTTAGTGGTGTGGGGGAAAAAATCCAGCACAGGGACACAGAGCTGTGGGAAATACCAGTGTCCTTTATCTCCCTCCTCTGAATAGTTATTTTAATTTACCAGAATTCAGGGCTTGGGCACTCCTTTTAGACCACACTGATAATCTATGGGCTCACAAAGCCTGGCTTAGTTAAAGCCCTCCAGGTCCTCTCAACACTTTCATTCATTCTGTGATCCCCTCTAAGCAATCAGGTTTTGGTCACACAGGCTGCTGCTTGCCAGCTGCTACAGCTGTGGGGCACTGCTGCAAAAACAGGGTTAGACTATGGGGATGCTGGCTCAGCCTCACAAAGGACACTCGTGACTCAAGTTTCACCACAGCATCAAAGGAAAATTCTCCCAACCTGTTATTTTCAACTCAGTGAGAAGATTAGCTCAAGCAACAATAACTTAGAAACAGAATTCCATTCCCAATTCTATATTTGTCACTACCAGATCTGTGTAAACCAAGAAGCCTATGGCTGCTTCTGCACATGCCACAGTTGCTTTTCTTTTTTCCACAGAGAACTTTGTTGGATGTACAGGCTGGCTGGAAAGCCATAATGAGGGACAAAACTATGCCTAAAGCAAGCTTTGAGGCTCAAGGTATTTTTTCCAAACTGGCCAAATCTTTCCCCTCCTGCCACAGCTTTGGAAAACACTTGCTCATTCTATTGGTTGTGGCAGCTGAGCTGTCAGTGGTTGCTGCTGCCTGTCACCAGAGAGTGACACGTCAGCAAGCCTTCAGGCACAGCATCAAGTCTCATGGAGGCTAGAAACTAAGAAGGTGGAAGTGGTAGGAAAACAATTATGTTTTTACAAGAGTTTTAGAGCTTTTGCAGAGAAAGGCATACTGTAGGAACTGGAAAGAATCACGTTCATGACAATTGTCAGTCAAAGGGCTCCTTTTGGCCCCACAGCTCTGCTAAAGCCTCCCAGAAAAGGGGAAATATAGAATATTTTTTGGCTTAGAAGTATCACAGGATGATGGACCCAGCAAAAAGTACTACAGCATCTCAGTTAACACAATTTTATTTTCAATTTTGGACTTTCCATCCCACTCCAGAATTCAGTTTCCCAATCAGCTTCACCAAGCCATCTTCTGATACAGATTAATTAAAAAACATCTTCATGACCAATTGCTCATCAGTGCTGAGGAAGGAATGGCAATGTGCAGAGTCTGGGAAGAGCAGTTGTACTGAGACTTCACCATTGAATAAGTATTGACTCCCCACTGCTGTGGGGAACTTGCTGTCTTTGAACTTGCCTCATTTTCCTACACAGTGGATTCTGCCCTCACAGAGGTTATCATCTGAGTGTGCTTCAGACTAAAGGGGCAGGAAGGATAGAAGTATCTACTGAACACAGGGTATGGGAGCTTTGGGCGCTTCTTGGAGAGCTTTTAAGGAATATGTAATTTGTTTTTTATAACACTTCTGTATTTTACTGTTTTCTCCTATACAGTCAGTATCTTATAGAAGATAAAACTTGTAACCCACTGCTTTGTGTCTTCAAACAGATCCCCAGCAAGATTTTGCTTTTAGCATTGACCGTTGTTCTGATATCACAACCCATACCTTTGACATCAGAGCTGCAGCAGTCCTAAGTAAGTGAATTGCTATTTTCTGACACCATACATTAACCACAGTTAATTCATGTGTGAGTGCTGGTATTAAGACGTAAGCAAGGGTGACAATCTCCTGTAAACTATGAATGGGCTTCATTTCTTAGAAATTTCAAAACCTGTGCAGAGTTACAAAAATGTCAGTTCTGTTATCAGCTCAGCCTCAGACTATATGTGTCACCCTAAACAGGTCATATCAGCCCTCACCCCCATTCTGCCCTTCATTTGTACACATGGAGGGCCAAGGAGGGGCTGCTCTAGAGCTTGTCATCTTCATAGCTAAGTCTCCTGGGGAGAGTCTTGTTGAATGAAACAGCTACAGCACCCACACTCTTGTGTCAGCACAAGAAGTGCTCACCAAAGTGCCAAGGCTGTGACCCTTGCAGGTAGGGGACTGAATGGACTCCCACACAGCAACGTGGGGACACCCCTCTGTCCCTCCTGGGCATACAGAGAAGTGTTCTGGGAAAGTGCTGGCCTGAGGCGACAGTCACGCACACAGTTTGCCACCTGCACTAGCTGAAATTATACCTTTCAGCACTCGACTGATCAGCAATAAAACGTAAAAACTGGGTGTACAGTTTGATATTAGCCATAGCTTGCTTTGTGATTCTTTCACAGGAAAGCCACCTCTTGTAAACCTGTTGGCCCCAAGCTCACCTAGATCCTCTATTACCAGAGCATAAATATGAAAGTGCTGCTGTATGCTCCTGGTGCTAAAAATAAGTTTGTGTGCCAAGTGTCTTTTCACACCTGGGAATGCTTCCTTACATGCAAAAGGTCTTCCTTCCTGTGAGATATGCTGCCCATTTTTCAGGGAGCATCAGTTTTCAGGTGGCTGCAAAGGTAAACAAGCCTGTAAAAACCACATTACAGGCATTTGCAAATACTTTTCCCACAAGTCAGAGTACACAACCTCCATCTAAATCCAGTAGCCTCACTGGCTCTGCCTGTGTTAGCAAGCCAGGCACAAGCAGGCAACCTCTTAGCACTGCCAAGCTGCTGTGCTGGTCCCTGGCACACATTTGGCTCAGACCAACTACTGTTTTCCCAGGCAGCAGTTACTGGTTGCTCCCAGGGGCCCACTGGATATGATCCCTCTGCTAAGAACGCAAGAAAAGTTTAGATGTAAGGACATGCGATTTGCTACGCCATTTGACCTCAGAGTCAGAAAATGGTCATGGGCATAGTTTATTTAACAATCAGGATAACTGCTATTATGTCCCCTGTCATAAACCTTGAAGGGCCTACAGACCTGTTCCTGAAGAACGGATTTCTATGTATCCGGAATCCTCAATTAAGAGAAAACATCTAATGGCTCAAACAGCAGGGAGAAAAAAATAGAATCGTTTTAAAAAAAAAGTAATAAACCTGTTTACCCTTGTACTTTCTCTGAGCTGTCTTTTCTGCTTTGTGTGTAGGACACAGCATCAAGGAACTCTATGTCAAGCTGGACATGATCATAAATGGAAAGACTGTCTTAACCTACTCAGAGACACTTTGTGGGCCGGGTCACTCTAAGCTCATTTTCTGTGGAATGAAGAAAGGAGGTAATTTAGGTAGCACTCTGAATGTTTGATGGCTACTGAATACTCCAAGCAGGATGCACCCACTGTGCCGCTGACTGCACCAATACATCGTAATGTTCTGTTTACTTCACCAGCATGTTAATGGGTGACAGGAACACAGTAGGACAGAGACATTTTAATTTAAGGGCCTGCTCCTCCGCGCCACCCCCCACCCCGCCCCGCCCCCTGTTTGTTTGGTTTAATCACAGAATATTGCACGCATAAGGGATTTCAAGTCTATTAAAAATAACAGTGGTTATGTGACCCCCATCCAAGAGTAGAGAGGTTCATAAGCCCTATTTAGAGGCACGTGGTTGTCATGTGAGCAAGAAGTATGACAAAAATAAAGGCTATTTCTGTAAAAGAAATGGCTGAGCAAACAAACACGTTCTGAACACGTTCTTCACTATTAAGCAAGTCACATTTCCTGTCCTTAAAGGAAATTCTTTAATCACTTTATGAGGAAATACGCTTGAATAAGGATATTTGGAACAAGATAGTATTTGCTACCATCTATGGTTTGCATCTTGTTTCTGTTCAACATGTGCCTATGCACCAGTCAGACAAATTCAGCTTATGCCAGTCACACTGCCAGCTGGTGAAGACTTGCTCTAGTTGGTTTGGAGTTGGGGCAGCTATTAGCTGCCCCCAGAAAACAGGCATCTTTGGGCCCAGGTGAGCCTGGGCACCTCAAGGCCCCTTCTGCCACAACCAGACAGGTAGTGCTGAGTTAGCTGTGCTATGTCTGGAAGAGCTGTGGTCACATTTCTGGCCCACAGTAGCCACATATCCAGCAATTTTTAAATCCCTCTTACATCATTATCATCTCTTTAGGCTGATTTTATAAAAAACAGGTAGAGCCACAGGGAAGTTTGAGTTTTTAGAGCACCAGTTAGTTACAGAAGCTCTGCTTTCCTTCCATTCACTTGCATCTTCAAGCTGATAACACTGCCATTACTCATGTGCAAGGGCTATGAGTTTAAAGACCATGCACAGCACTACTGCTAAGACAGCCCCTGGAAAATTACTAAGACATTTCACACTGCACAAAACTATCACTAAGAATAATAGAGAAATGCTGCATGAGCAACCAATTATGTAAATCCTGTAAGCCAGATAGACAAAAAAAATTAAATTCAGAAGTTTCTTCAATTGTGTATTGAATTACAAGAGGAAAAAACCCACCCACAGACCTACTGAAAAACTATCTTATTCTGATGAAGTACTAAATAACATCCTTTTGTGAATACATTAAGGAAAAGTAGAGTCAGTCCTGAGCTGAGCACAAACTGCTACTCACACATTAAGCTACAAAGCCAAAACCTCCTGGGGTTTCCAGGTTGCTTAATCTTAAGCTGACAGGCAATTGTCTCTGCTAATTGAAGTACATTATGATCTAAACACATAGTTGGTTGTTTAAATAATACTATATATCTTCATTAAAAGCATCCCTACTTTAGTGTAAAGACCTCTGCCATGCACTTTTTAATACACACCTTCTCGTTCAGTAGCTGTTTTTATTTAGTAATTTAGTCACAGTGGGAAAGAAGTGAACTTTCTCAGACAGGTTCAAACTGAAAATGTGGTATTTCTTAATTAGTTGACAGTTGAATCTAACCCATGTTTTGGGACACAGAATTGAGCTGAAGACCAATTTAAGGCAGTTCAGGCATAATTTACCATATCAGCACAGCTGTAAATCTGACCTTATGCCTATGCAGGAAGGACAACATGTGAATGGCCAAGTATGCAGGCTACTAAGACACAGGAGAGCAGAGAGCCCTATTAACTGAAGCTTTTCACAGAGAGCCTCTTTTTCCCTGCAGTATGGGCAACATTTCCAACATCTGGCCAGACCTGACCTGAGTTTAAACATAGTTTCACATAGAATTTCCTTGCTTTTCACAAGGAGGCCAGAAATTGCCTGCTCCTCCCTCTCCCAAAATTAGACAAAACTTCATTGTTCTGTAGGTTTTGTTGATCCACTCACTGGTGGAAAAAAGCAGAGCAGAAGTTACAAGAAAAAGAGACTTATAAGAGCTGGGTGTGGCAAAGTCTTAGTTGTTTGAGGAAAGTTTTCTTTTTTTTTCTTTGTTTATATTTGCTCGTCTATAATTCTACAGTTTTTTCATGACTGGAAATACTCTCTGTGCTGGAAAGACGTAATATAGCTGGAGATTTCATGTTCATCATAATCATATAGTATTTACTATTTTTGTTAAGCAAAGGTCACGTCTGGCACTGCTGACTCAGACTCATAAATAGGATTCCAAGATCTTTTTCTTTGAGCTATATGTCTGTTGTGAAGTTGTTAGCTCAGAGTTTGGGAGGAAATTGGCCATTGTCTATTTAGGAACAACAGCAACAAGATTGGTAAGTTCTTTGTGGTGTAACATGAACTCAGGCCTTCCTCTTTTTTAGTAGACAGTGCTGGTTATTCCCCATTTCCTCCAAAGAAAACACTTATGTAAGATTTAACAGATTTCCCAATGCAATCACTAAAATCAGAGTAGAAGACCTACCAGGGTGATGTTAAGCAATGTGCCAACCACAGCTTGCAGGCTTCAACAAAGCTATCTGACAAAAAGGTAGCTGCATCCTCTACAAGTTTTCTTTCGGGCTCAACGGACGAAGGCACCATCAGAGCACTTGCACAATTCCTTGTGCACACTCCAAAACCACAGAGAAACCCCCACCTTTCTTCAGACCTCCATTCTTTACATTATTGTCCCTTTCAGTAGGTTTTACAGCGAGCGAGTTTCTAAAATAGTATCTGTGAATAAAAGTAGAGAACATAGCATGAATTAAAAAACTGGCTATCACATAGAGAATATAGGTAGCTGTTTCTGAGAAAGCAGCTATACCACAAAGCTAGGTCTTTGGGCTGGCACACAATGCCATCTTGCTTAGCCCCTTCATCTCACGTTTTCTTCACCAGTAAAAAGAGCAAATGTTTCTCACCTGGCTGTGTATTTATATATGTTTTTCCCACTCAACTATACATCTATAGCTGGCAGTTACTCACATCATTCCTACATCCACAGCACCCACAGAAGCTGTGTCAGTTGCATGGGTGCAAGATCGTGTCCTAGAAGAACTCCAATACGGAGCATTGAAGTTCTAAAAATATTTAAAACATAGAAAAAGGAAGAGGTGGGTGCAGATGTACAGGGCCCTTATATAGTACAAGAGTGTGAGAACGCATAAAGATTTTCAGTGAAAGGAAGATTTGAGAAAGAGGAGTGAGAATTTCATTATAGGTGTTTAGTCAGGAAGGAGAGGCATCTTCATGATAAATGATAGCTAGTAATTTGAAGTAATCCTCAGAAAGTTCTTACTTGCACATTTGAAAGCTCTGCTTCAGACTGGAAGCTACTAAAGGCTCTCTCACTAGCAATGAAAAGGATTAAGTTACTTTTGGTAAAAGCAACAGGGAAAAGCTGCTACAAAAAATACAGTGGTATCACCTTGATTCGGTGGTACATTAGAAACATTTTCTAGGCTGCTCTACAGAAATCACCTTCAGAAAAATCTATAAGAAAAAGGGCTGAAAGCACATCACTGATGACAGCATGCTTGACAGGTACATAAATTACCAGCAGACCAAAAAAGAAAAGGGGGAATATTTAATTGGAAAAATGCACTCATGGTTTATCCCCTTTCAAATGTGTGAGCATTTTCTGCAACCACATTTGGGCTTTTCTCTAGGAAGGCCACAGAATTCTTTCAGTGAGATAGGGTCAGTGTTTGTGACAGTTACACTTACTGCAGCAGATGTGTTCATCCTCTTTCAAGGGAGGAATGTAAAAATATATGAATATATGGAGAAAAAATGCATACGAAGGATGCTGTGATAAACTGCAGTCCTTCAAGCCTTGGAGGATGTTTACACTTCTGGAATTATAGCAGAAATCCTCATGCAACTGGAACACTGAATGGTCTTTGAAAAGCCTGATCCACTGAGGAGGTTTCCATGGTCCAAAGTGAAAATGAATGGTAAAATTCAGCAGATTTATGAATCCATAGTATTCCCTGACAGGTCTCAATTAGCTGAAAATGAAAGCTGCCCTTGCTTTCCTAAAAGGACATACTTTCAAAGCAGCATAGTTTCCCCCTCCCCATTGATGCAAGGAAGGTCACAGGAGTTTTCCAAAGGACTGGTTACAGAACCACAGAATTGTTGAGGTTGGAAAGGACACTTGAAGATCATTTAATACAGTTCCACCTACTTCAAGCAGGGCCATCTGACAGCCAGTTGCCCAGGACCATGTCCAGGGCAAGGCTTTTAGATATATCCAAGGATGGATGCTCTGTAACCTCTCTGGGCAACCTCTGCCAGTGCTCAGTCACCCTCACAGTAAAAAAAGGCTTTCCTGATGTTCATGAGAAACCTCCTGCATCTTAGTTTGTGCCCACCGCCTCTTTGCCCTGCCACTAGGCACCAGTGGAGAGAGCCCGGCTCCCTCCTCTTTACAAACCCACTTCAGGTATTTGTACATATTGATGTGCTGTCCCCTAATGTTTTCGTTCTCTAGGCTGAACAGTCCCAGCTCATTCAGTCTCTCCTCATTTGAGAGATGTTCTAGTTCCTTAATCATATCAGTGGCCTTTCACTGGATTCTCTCCAGTAGCTCCATATGACTCAGCTGTGAACCACTTCAAGAAAGAGCTAAATAAGGGTAAAACTGAAGCATAAAGCAGTAAATGTGAACCTCAAACTGGACATGCAGCACCTGCTGCTCCGCAGTTGAAGGCTGCCTAGAAGATAATACAGCCCATGACAGTCATTTCTTTGATAACTGAGCAAAGGCATAGCTACAACACATCAGAGCCATCAAGGAAAACTTCTCTGAGTGGGCTGAGGCAGAGCCCTGAGACTGCATTCATCTAGTTACTTTATCACAGCAAAGTGTGTGGGGAAAAATAGCTTCTACCTACACTAGATGAGAGATTAGCATTGCCATCATTTCAGAAGCAAATTTATGGCCTGATGACACCTACTTCATTTTAAAATACAGGCTTTGCAGAGCCTGAATGCTGCATGTATGTTTTTAGATTTTGGATGGCTTTCTGAGAGCCTAGATGAGATCCTAACAAGCCACATGGTCCAAGAGAAGTTTCCATGTCCCTGTGCAGAAGGACTTTGGGGCAGGGTGATTGTTCACAGTCCAGTTTCCTCTCCACTCTCCTTGGCTGTCATCCAAGATTTGCTAGGCTGTGAGTTGACTGAAGAAAATGTAGTCCTGCGAGGCTCTCTACTGAACAGAAGGACACACAAAGCATAAGCTCTACCACTGCATGGTCCACAGCACCCTGAGGGGGACCCAATATGCCTTAGCTCATATCGACACCCAGCTCAAGTCCCAGGGGAGTCACTCATCACCTAAGTTATGCAGACTGCAGTGCCTTTAATTCCCATTTAGACTCTATTAAAGCTGTGAACCGAGAGGTGGGCTGTACTGTATTTTTAAAATTTTTGAGTCACCACTCTCTGCAGTGGAGATGTGTCAGACTCCTGAGCTCTTGCTTTGTGCACAGAAGAAGCAAGTGGCGATGGTGACTGCTCTCTGAAAACAACAAGACTTCTTGGTGCCCACATTAATTAGCCAGGGGTGCAGAGGGGAATCAGTACAGTAGTATTTCTGTGGCATAGTTGATCAGTTTGAGATTGACAAGCCAAGACATTCTGTTGTCTGTTTGGGGATTAGGTTTTTTAGGGCAACACTGAATTGTTTTGCATCTTCCCCACCTCCCAGGATCATCAGGGCTTTACCTTAAACAAACTTCTCATTAATGCAAAGGTGCAGAACATTGGTGATATCTCAGGTTTCTCCTTTTCCTAGTTTATCTTATTGTCATGATTCTTTCATATAATTTTGTTACAAGACTAACATTTAATATCATCTGTGGGAAGAACTTTTGTGGACTGTTTTCCAGGTCCATGCATGGTGAGCTGGACTGTGCAACCTAAAGATGCTTTTATCCAACCTTTCACAAGAAACAGTTTAAACCAACAGTGAGACTAGACTAAAACAACTCTCTAGAAGTGACAAGCATCAAAATGCCAGCACATTCTCATATAAACATGATGAAACACTTACTCCTCTGTCACTGTCAAAGTAAAGTATATTTCATGACACCTACAAAAGAGAATCCTTAAGCAGTTCTTAGACTTTTCCATGACTTGTGTGGGGCAAGTTGTGCAAGAAATTCTGAAATACTGAAACATCTACAAGTTTTATTTTCGGTCAAGTCTGCACAGTTTGGCCCAGTAAGCTATGAAAAAGTAGGAGGAACTGCAGAACAGCTTGCTAATTCTCTCCATTAATGCCAAAGTTGCCCTTTCTTCAACAGCCAAGAGCAGGCATGCCTCGCACGATTAGGGAGATGAGGATTGGAAGGTGGAACTCCCAGGCTCTATTCCAGTCACCAACACAACTTGTGATGACTTTAATACCTCATGTAACTTCTTGATGAATGCTCCCTTAGCAGAGAGATAGACATGTTCTTATTACTTTAAAGTCATGTTCAGCAACCAGTCAGAAGTCCACACCTACACAAACACTGCTCAGATTGGTTTTTCTAAAAGTTACCAAAACAGTACAGTTCTACTACTGCAGCTGCAGGTGTTTAATAGTTCCTGCTGAACGACTTGAATCTGGCAGTCCCCCCCATCCCCTTTCATTTGCAGGATTCATGACAACATAGGAACACTCACCTGGTTGTACAAAGATGTCCCCCCTTTTCCATTTAGATGGGCTGCAGATGCTCCTTGAGCCCAAGCTCTACTTTGCTCTCCCCATAAGGCAGTATACATCCTGAAATTTGCCTCAAGAGGGCTGTTGCAAGACTGTATATGGAGCATTTTGCGGTTCCATAATACTTGTCACTGGAGGCTTTGAAATGCCATTACAAAAAAAGCATCTATGATCAGCTGCCTCTTTCCTTCATGTGCTGCATGTCTAACCATCCATCACCATTGTTGCTTTCCAGAACACTTGTACTATGAGGGACCAGTCACACTGGGCATCAAAGAAATCCCTCAGGTAAGTTGGTCACAGCAGTGCTCCCAAGCAGAAGGATGAGGTATGGTCAGAGGACTACCAGCAATCACACCAGCACATTCCACAGGCTTCCCCAGCTGGCACACTGGATCTGATAGTGTTTTTTATGAATAATCCTTTCCAATATGAAATTAAGTGGCTTTGCTTGTAAAGAGTTACAGAGGCACTACTATCCAGAGACAAAAGGTTTTTTTCAGGAAGGCAGATCTCCTGTCCCAGCATTAAGTCAGACAGCCATAGAGTTCTTTAGTAGGCTCCCCCTCTCTTACTCTTAAAATAGCAAGAAAAGAAGCAGTTCCAGAGGACTCCCAAGAGACCAAGGCTGCAATTTTGCTCAGCCCTTAGTGAACTGAACTATTTGGAGAGGTTCATTCATCCTCTCTGGCTATAAAGGCAATTTAGATAGCTATTGCAATTGACCGTGTTCCACTGTACATACATGATGTCAGGTGGAGAGACCGAGGTCTTCTAGGTGGCAACAGAATAGGCCAAGAGCACTTTCTCTGGATTTATGGAGCTTTAAAATAAGAAAATAATTTCTTAGGAAGGTGAGAAAACAGGCAGTACTCTAGGCACTGCTCTGAATTTCCTAGTCATCCATTACAGATGCTTTTTACTGGCATCCTTCTCCACACACAGCTAAGTCTCCTAGAAGTTCAACCAAATCACACTGCAAATAAAGATAGATCTCAAATGCTGAATGCACCAGTCTCTTAACTGGGCACAGCATGAAGATATATTTGATCAGTACGTAACAAAGGATTTTTTAGAGACATACAATGAAGAAATTGGATTGAAGGGAAGAAGGCAAGGGCTTTGATTATCAAGGCATCTTGTTGAGAATGTGGCAAAGAAAGGATCACAGCCACCACTGCAAAAGCATAGAGTTCAGGTGGTCAGTCAGATATGCCTTAGATTTATTCAGAGAGGCACAGCATGAGCTCTCAGTTCTTCAGCAGCAGACATAAAACATATGTCAGAGGCTCAAAGATGAGGTCTGGGGTCTGCTCAGCACTGGATTGCTCCAGGCAGGAAAAGAAGACAGGATCAGAACAGGGATACAGAACAAAGACATGAGTCCCAAAGAACCAGGCTTGCCAAGACCTGCAGAAGTGATAACAAGGATAACTGGCTTCTGGGAGGAGCAAGCCTCTGTAAGCACTACCATCTCACATGTCTCAATCTTCCCTTGGTGATAGCAGCAACCACAACCTTCCTTTTCCCAAGGCTTTCACACAGGGACCTGGACCCCCTTTATGCAGGCTGTTATCCCACCCTAACCAGCCTGCTTCCCTAAAGGCTATAGCCAGAGATACTGTATTGAGCATTGTCTTTTAATGTCTCACACAGGAGTGCCTGAATTCACATCAATCAGCATCCTGCTCCAGGAGCAGGTTTACTAACACACTTACATAGTAAAACCTCAAGACAAACTGAAGAATAGGTCTTTAAACCAAGAAGAAGCCCTTGAAACATGCCCAAAGACTAGTAAAACTTCAGTTCTGGGCAAATTAGCTGAATTTTCAGCTAGTTTCTGGACCCAGAAACTCCAAGGCTCTTTTCACAACAATTTTTCACCACAAGCAAAAAATTGTTCTGAAGGAGAAAAAAGAAATCTAATCACTAATAAGCAATGGAAATTAGTTATTATGAAGTCCCTTATTATGAATTAAACTATAAGCTTTTAGAGAGTTAATGTGCTTGTGAGAAAGGGAATAGGAAGCCTCTTTTGTTAATTAATCAATCAGGAAAATAACATCATTGTCCCATGCTGACAAAAAGGAATTATTCCATACAGCAATTGTCTTCTGCTCATTGCAAAGAACAACCTCACCCGAGAAGCCTGAGGGAGGTTTGCACAGTCCACACAGGAATTACAAGCAGGCTCTATTCTCAAGAGCATGTTGCCATTAGGCCTCTCTCTAAATTTAGATTTTACTCTTAACTTGAACCCCTCTGTGAGGATGCAGGCCAGATATTGCTTTAGAAATCCCACTGTAAAAGGCAAATGCCAAGAAACCTGAGTCATTGCAGCCATGCCTCCTTCTACTCCACAACCAGAAGGGCTCTAAACAGGGCAAGTGCATTGTGTGGTTCAAAGCCAGGAGGTCACTGCTGCCAACCTCTCCTACTCCACATTCTGCTCCCCTCCATGCTCCAGAAAAAAACCCAGAAATAATTACTGCAGTGCCAGCAATATACAGTGAATAAAATCTAGTTCACCTCTTCTTCCAAATCTGTTAAACAAGCCTTGTCACCTCCCCTGACCAGTGCTTCTCCAAGTATCTGGAGAGAGCCATTTTGACCAACACAAGATAGCCATGGCTTCTTCAAGGTTCGGATTTTTTTGCACTGTACTGATTTAAGTTCTCCCCAAAGCCTGAATTCATAATTTCAACTACACGATTGGAAATTAGACTACTTCTTCTTTTATTATATAGGAATTCATCACAGATTGAGTCATCTATACACACACTTCCCCCAGTGTGCTCTGTTATAAAAATTCATATCAATAACACTGAACAACAAGATCCATGGAAGAGAAGTGCCAGAGAACTAAGCACCTCTTTTTCCAGTTACTAAACAGCACAGGCCATATTGTGCTTGCTCATAAGAAACATGAGAAGTTACACAGATTTGAAGGAATTTTTCATGCAGCAAAACATTGCATGCCCCTTGCAGCATTTTAATTTTCAATTTGTGCTGTCAGCATTGATACCCCTGAGGAGAGTATTTTGGCAGAAAATATGGGCACGTCCTTTACCAGCTCTGAAACATTTGGACCAGAAAGGTTTTGGAGGAACTTGATAGGGAAAGCATTATTCTGTTTCCAGAAAGAGTCGGAAAGTTGAGCAGTTATATACTACTGATGGGCTAATCTCTTGCTTTTGTCTCATCCAGGGAGATTACACTCTTTCAGCAAAGCTGACTAATCAAGATCACGTCACTGTCGCTTGTGCCGATTTTACTGTGAAAAATTATTTAGACTATTATTAGCAGCAAACCAATTTCATGAAAGCTACAGACTACCAAAACTATTCAAGACAAGTAGGCTGCTTGCATGCCACAATGATTCTGAAGAAAATAATCCTCACATGGTGATTCTGATGCTGTTCCTCTTTATCATTTGCTATTTTCAAGAAGTTACTAGATCCTCTAGTGGTAATTTTATCTCTAAACGTACACTGCAGCCTACTTTTTCCTTCTAATATATACAGCTGTAAGAAAAAAGTATCCAATACCAACACTCTCATCTTAGGATGAAAATAGCATGAGGCAGAACAGGCGAGAGCCTAAACACTTTTTTGCAGCAAGTTACGGAGGTATCCATTTCTAACACAGGCTAAAAGATGACTTTCACATATATCACATATTATGCAGTTACAAAACTCAACATCTTAAATCTTCTCTGGAGCCTATCTGAAGATTCCACTAGCACAGCTTTTATTATAACCACAGAAAAAAGCAAATAAGATGAACATGTCTTTTTCCAGTGATTGATGTCCTGTCACTGGATTCATATCACCCTAGTCTTTTGGAGTCTACCTGGAATTTTTTGTTCTATAATGTCTTTTAAGTGATGTGTGAATCATTCTGCACCTAGGCTATGTGCTCTTCTTGCTTCTCAATAAATTCATAATGAAAAACTGTTTTTTCTCATTTTTTGTCCTGATTCTAGGATCTCTCCAAAGTTTAACGGGGGAGAGGGAAGGGGATGATGAGGGAAACAAGTTCAAAGAGCACATTTAAAATATGAAGTATCAGTCACGTTTACACATATTTTATATTCACAGAGGACAAACTGTTCCTTGCTTTGAAGCCCCAGGAGAAGTAACTCAAATTATATTCCAAGTACAGCACATCCCCAAACCATCTCATTCCAGGAGCCTTTGTAGCTGGCATAGCTGATGGGTAGATAGATAACCAAGCATAGGGCAGCACATGGGATTAGGATCTTGGGTTGGAGAGTGTAGAGACCTGTTTGGGATCCTGCCCTGGAATAGAGTTGAGTTATGATTTGGAAAGGTATGGGCAGGAATCAGTGACACAGGAGGCTCCTGGAGCTGAGCACAAGTTTACAAAGGCTGGTCACGAGCACTGGGCTGCATGCCTCGTGTTGGAGAGGTTCAGCACGTACAGCTAGGGCAGCTGTGCCTCGCATCTGGCCACCCAGGAGCTCTGACATATGGCCTCCATCCTACACACCTACATTCTGCAGCTCAAACAAATTCCTGAGCAGCCAAAGAATCCCTAGTGCACAGATGACCAACATCTCAGAGCAGCCAAGAGCTAGCAGCAAGGGAGAGTCTCTTGTTTTCTTCTTGGGCAGCAAAACTCTCACCTGCTATCCCAGCAAAGGAGAGCAAGTCTGAGACCTGCTCACACAGGGAGGCTTACCACAGCTGAACGTCAGCCAGCAAGCACACAAGATGGGATAGAGCACATGTGATACAGTGCACTTTCAGCCCATTTCTATTATACCCTCGTTTGGAGAGGGAAAAAAGAAGAAAAGAGAAAAGAAAGAAGGCCAAGGTGTTCATCACAGCTTTGACTGCCACTCCCCAAATCAGGGTTTAAAATATGCTCTTTTGGAAACAATTCATCCAAGACTGCTGCATTTTAGGTCCACATAAATACTAAAATAGTATCATTGTACAGATACAAGAAGTTTTTTTTCTCCTCATGTCAGCAGCTCTCCAGGTTCATCTCTCTCCCCCCATGATTCCAATGAGATATCAGAAGAGCCATACCTGGAGAAGCTAACAAAACTCCATTCAGCAGCAGCACTCATGTAAGAGTCCACTTGCTCAGCTCTGTTTCACTGCAATCACACAGCGAAAGCATGACTAAAACCCAGATTCCTGCCACCAAGCTTCTTGGTCTGTTACCTGATGAAAGACTCAGCAGATTAAAAACAGACAGTGCTAGTTCAAGCACTTGTACTTGAAACTGATCCCATAATAGCCAAGATCCTCTTAGCCAAATTCACCAGACTCCTTATAGCCTTGGGCACATCTGAAGGGGCCCCCAGGCCCACCACAGCAAACAAGCCAGCCTTTACCTCCACATAGTACAGAGGCTTCCCCAGAGCATCTGCAGCAGAATATGCTGTAAGAAGTCTCAGCTGACCAAAAAGTAGGAATTCAAATCTCAAAAGCACCAGACATTTGACCCTCCAGATCTTCTGACCCTTCACTGTCCAGCTCACACATAAACATTTACAGAGCCTCACTCCAAGCACCAGCTGAACAGCATTCGGCTTCCTATCACAAAAACTGCTTGCCTTTGTTCTATGGGAATTAAACTGAAAATCCGAGACTACATCGTAAACCCACATTCTGCCACTTAAGCTGGAGCTTTCTCAATAGCAGGAAAAAGGTACGTTTGTCATACCACAGAGACAGGGATATTTGTTGTCTAAAATTCATTCAGGGGTTGGCAGCTCAAGATCTCTGCTGTCCTCTAAATTAAAAAGGGCTTTACTCCTTCAGCCTAATAATTGCCTTGGTTTCTTCCTTGAATTCCTGTTTCTAATCAGAGACCATTTTGACATGCTCAAGCAACAAAACCAGAGTTCATCTTCACTGATCCCAGCACAGAAAAAGAATCCCTTGCTGTCCCAGAAGACCTGTGGTATATTCACGCTATCACACCTGAATTCTAGTACATCTGGCAGCTACTGCAGTTATCTTTCAGAAGTAGCCTCAAAAAGCTTAGTAAGGGCTCTGTAGCAAGAACCAGGCTCTGAACACAGCTCAGCTGTGCACGGGTGAGAGCAATATCCTCCAGGGATGTGCAGCCTGAGCAAGAAAGTGGTGGGGTTTTGCTAAAACAAAGATCTGCACATTTCCACACAGTTCTCCTTGAAGTGAGGGGTATGAGGCACAAGTGAACCCCATGGCTGGATTCTGGGCCAGATTCTCAGCCCTTGCTGGCAAGATTGCCTGAATTGGAAGTGTCTTTATGCTGTTATTTCTGTTATGTTGAAAGATGCTACTCTTTCCATAAAGATCCATTGCTTAAATTTCTCATACACCATTTCCTATGCTCTCCAGTGTAGCCCTAAAATAATCCCGTTGTGGCTCCATTTTGTTATTTTGATGGTGTTCTGCAGCATGAGAAAAGAGAGTAGGGGGAGCAGGAACATCTAAATGGTGTTATTCCAACTGAAATCAAGTTTTTGTCCCAGAAGACACAGGGAAGGTAAAGCATGAACTTATCTTTACCCTCAGCTCTCATGTAATGGAGCATGATGAAGAATCCACCTAGAGCATAACAAACTCCAACCTCTTTAATGGATCTTTCTGAAGTAACCTTCCCAGGACTGACAAATGCTTCAGTGAGACAGATGGGATGGGAGAGAGCTCCCACAGGGCTCAGGCAAACACAATGATCAGTATGCTACAAATACACTCATTGATCAGCTAAAGCTGAGATAAAACAGCTACTACAATCTTTCTACCAAGTCATGCACACCCTAGTCACAGGGTCTTCTGTGTCTCAGCAGGCAAAGTCCCAGACTGCCAGACACGAACAGATCTCCCACCGCTCCTTCATACCAGCACATCCCTGGTTCAGTGTGAAGGTCCACCCACAAACCCAGCTCCCACCCCACCTCCTTACAGGGCTGCAACTGCTGAGACCCTTATTTCTGTGCAGCAGTTGGATGGGGCATATGCTACAGGGATCAACCAACCGAGAACAGGAAAGCCTTCCCGGACCTCACATACGGATGCAGGACCTTCCTCATGCAGTGCAAGAATGCTGACTGTGGCAGATATGAGGGCAGATAGTAACACATTTTACCCTGGAAGAGCAAGGGGGAAGTCTTGCTTGAATTGCTCTGTCAGCCTTATAGATTGCTTCCGTTTCCCCTCAACACACACACCTCCAGGAGGCCTCAAAAACAAGTACTCTGGCCTAGCATTGGCTGGATGATGTGGAGCTATTTAAAAATAAGAATTGTAAAAAAATACAGTATGAAGCAATCCTTTGCAGACTAACACCCACAGGGTTAACTCCCTGCTGCCTGCTCTCTTCCCTTGCTGCTCAGCCTAGTGTCCCCTTGGAGGCAGGGACACTTTCTGGTGCTTCAGCAGTGCCCTGACCCAGGAAGGAGAGCCATTTATATCACGAGAGCTACATTCAAGCCCAGCTTCCCTCTTGCCTCTCTAGTGCAAACACATTATGAGTTGGCCTTAAAATGAGTTCAACTCAAGCACACAGGTGTCTACAACAATCTCGCCAACAGAGTACAAAATAAATAAAAGAAATGCAGAATGGATAAAACAGCTAAGGGGGAAAAAAAACATGGAAAGTCAGAAGTAAAGCTGCCTTTGATCTGTTCTTAACACATAAAGCGAGATGCAAGGTGTTTGCATAGAAAGATCCCATTCCTGAGGGCTTAAAAACCTTCTCCTCCCTCTGTTTCTCTCATGAGATTACTCTGTTCCTCACCCATGTACCTCCTCCCAGGAGCTCTTTATGTATTTCTCCAGCCAGTGAGACTGAACAAGAACACCACATTCACCAAATGAGCACCCCACCCCCCCCCACCAGACATCTGCCATGGAACCTGAAAGGATCAGAGAGGAGAGGTTTGTTTCAGCCCAGAGACTCATTGCCAAGAGGGATTCAAGCAGCTTTTGTTGGGGGAGAAAGGGGGAAACCTCAACAAAGAGATCAGTCAGAGAAGAGGCTCCGGAAGGGAAGAGCGTGAGGCTCAAGGTGATTTCTGCCAGTGGGTTATTTTGTTGACAAGGATTACAGAGCTACTCAGTCTGCCAGACATGAGCCTGCAAATGGTAAAGCATTCCCTGTTGGCCCTGTGAAAATGCCTATACCATCTAGTCATACAATAAGCCTTAGGTTGTTTTCCTAAACCAGGCGGTTACTGGCAAAGCTAAAATAAGCTACTGTTGTCTCACGCTGCAGTAAAGCAGCCTCACACAATTTCCCTCTCCCTCCTGATAGCTTCCCTCTGCTACACAGCTGCACAGACGATACTGATGCCATCAATGCAAGATCAGGGCACTCCCAGTCCAAGCAGGGAACAACTTAAAAGAGGTTCAAACTCCAACCGCTTTGATCAGGGGAGTGGCTCCACCAGAGCCAAAATAAATGTTTGCTGATAATCCTATGCCCTCTGTTTGCTTGTGTGGCTCCCATTTTATTAGCCTTCCTATGGTAAATTTTACAGCTGGAGTTAGCAGAGTGATAAAATGCACAGATTATATTCTTCATTGTTGCTGGTCTGCTTCTCCCCAGTTTAATGCAGCTTTACCTTGAAAAAATAAACACTTTGATCCAGGATGCTCTCTTGCCCTTTACAAACCTTCACCTCCGTTTGCTACTTGACAGTCATCAGATCGGAGAACAACAGCCTGCTCCAGGATGGGAGGAGAGCAAGTCACAATCAGATTTCCCTACTGAGTGCTTGAGATGCTCTTTACAAGAGCACTCAAATCAGAGATCCTCCTCAATCATTGCACCACTGACAGCGATTTACCCCCCCTCCCTGCAATGTTCTGCCTGGGCTCCAACAGGACCCCCCAGATGCTGAAATACAAATAAGTGCAGGATCCAGACCACAGAAATTTATTGGCATCCTATGATCTGATTTCTCACACCGTCATCACTGAAGCAAAAACTTCAGTGTCTGCGCAATAAGTTTTGATTTAGCCCCAAACACAATACCATAACTTTCATCTCCTCCTTTTTCTTGATTTATTCAAGTTATGCCCCAGCTATTTCTCATTCTGAAAGCCCAGAGAGAAGCCAGCAGAAGAAAGGAACTTGCTTTGCCTTTGTGTTTCCAAGTTCAAACTCCTCAGATTGAAAACTACACTAATCTGCATCACTTAGCTAGAGACACCTTTGTTCTATCTACATTAAAATCAAAGATGAGCCAATTTATCAACTGTGGCACAGCAAAAGCTGAAGAAGCTGTCAGTAGTTCTCTAGTCCCAACATGGAATTCCTATTGCTTTGCAGCAGGCTAAGAAATTACTGTTCAGTCTTTAATGTTGAATTTTATGAATGGAAAATGGTTTTGCCCCAGAGCTTGTATTTATTATTCATAGCTTGGTTTGCTCCCTAAAAACAGGAAAGCGACATCAAATTCAAGGTCTCCCTGGATTCCTAAGGAACTACAGACCCAGGTCAGGAGCACACCATATTTTTCCATTCCTAACTCTTTTGTCAGCATCTCCAAGGGTAAACATAACACAAAGCCTAAGAGTTCAGAAAAACATTGGTACCTTGTGGATGATGAGTACAAACAAACAGGCCTAGAGCCACTACTACAATGAGCTGTGGTACTGCAGTTGCAGAAGGTGGGAAGCAAATAACACTGCAGGATTCTTTCACCACCAAGCCACTGCTGCTTATTTACATAGTCTTCTTCTATAGCATTTTCTAGAATAGCAAACTGCTCTCAGTGGCCAACAAAAAAGAGCAATATGAACAAAAACCCCAAGTACAGCTAAGAAACAGACTCAAGTAGACTCTTGGGTATCTCTGGGTTTAACCACATCAGAGTATTCTGTAGGGGAAAAAAAAAATTCAAATTCAAAAAAATCAATCTTAGCCCAACTGTGGTAACAATTCAGGGGAATTTTTCAATGTTGGCTTGACTGAAATAACAAACTTTCTGTACAGACCTTCATATAACTGATACCAGCCTCAGTATTGAAAGGTATTTTCTCTGCTAATTTTATGGGGTTTACCTTCCCCTTAGGATGAAACCCCAAACAGAGGTTAACAGACAAATATTAAATTTTGAAGACTTTCTGCTTGAAGTCAGGGGATGCAGCCCGATCAATCAAAGGACTCTTGTCTGGAAAGAGCACTGGCTAAAGAATGGATTAAATGGAGTAACCTTCCAGACACAGACTGGGACCACACAGCAGAGAGGACTGATAAGACAAAGACTCATCACAAGCTACTTGAAAGAAAGTCCAAAACTATTAAGTTGTACCTTGATAATAGGGGGACTTCAGCAGCAAAATTGGCTGAAGGAATTCCTGGTTGTGTCAAGACACTGGACTCGCACTGTAGTTTTATTTACTTATTTTAGGCTCAGATGATTCTCTGGCCTGGCTCATATGACAAAACATTCAGCTAGGCTGAAGGATCGAGGTCCCAGGGTGCAGCATTGCTCACATCAAAAGCACTGCTAAGGTTTCTGCATTGCCCCACCACAGTGCTGCTCAGGAGGCACTACCACACTACCAGGTTTTTCCACCACAGTGATTTCAAGATGTTCCTGCCTCCTCTCCTTTTTCAATAGTAACTACACCCACAGGAAACACCGTAGAATGAGATGAAAGAGAGGAGGATGGGGAACACCATGAAATACAGATATAAATCCAAAGAACTTGCCAAAGTGGTACATCAGAGGGAAGATTAGAAAGCCAGTCTGCCGTATTGCGTAAGTGATTACATTTTGTACCATCTAGAGAAAATAAAACCCAACACCCCTGCTGTTACTGGAATGTCTGCAAAGATAAAGCGTTTCCTTAGAGAGGGAAATGCTGCCTGTACCTATAAGGTCCTGCACATCTCTAAGTGCTCTTCAGACCACGTTGAAGCAGCTGATGTACCTCAGGAAGTGCACCCTGCTAATGAAGGCCTGTCCCAGCTGCACTGGGAGCCATCACAAACACAGCATCCGCAGCAGAGCAGAGCACTGAGGCCCCTGGAGCTGTGCTCATGCCCGTGACACCTCAGCTGTGCACTCCCCTTCCCTCCCTCACACCCACACGAGGTTCATTCTGCTCTGCTGCACACCTGCTCACAAACCACACCAGCAGAAAGATGCTCGCCTCTGCCTTGCACTTTCTTCTTGGACTGGCTCTGCAGGGGTCATAGGAGCGCTGTAGCCAGGAGTGGGGAAACAAGGTGGGAGGTTAATAGATGCCTAAACTGCTGTGGGACTGCTGCTCTCATGCAGGGCAGTCCTGGATCCTGCTCAGCTTCATGGAAACTCAGGTGCAACAGCAAAAATAATTTTGTGAACCCAGTCCTCTAGGGAAACCAAGGTTCCCTCCAAAGCTGAGATCCTGTTCTACTGGCATTCCTATGAGCACCTTTTCCCACAGTACCCCAAGCTACACCTCCTCAGTCCCAGGTAAGTCTTAGCTCTCCAGCTGACCCCCTCCCCATCTCGAGGAGGAGCCCAGCTGTGCCATCCTCAAATCATCCTGGCTCAGGAGGTATTTGCAGCAGCACCCAGTGCAGTCCCAGCAGGGCTGCCTGCCTACATACATGCTGCCTTGTGCAGTGGCCCAGGTCCTGTGCTAATTGGTTCTAATTGATCAGAGGCCAACAGGATAGGACAATGGCTACCCCCTTAAACCAGGAAAATCTGGCCTATTCTAAGCAGAAAGTTTACAACAGTGCCATAGAAAAGGTGGTTCCATTTCAAAGTACCTTCCTAATTCTTTTGCCTTTAATTAAGATGAAGTTTAAATATCAGCATTTGGACAATTGATCTGACCTTACCAAAGAGAATCTGTCCTGTCCTCCCCACCCCGCCATGAATCAAAATAATTTATGTTCTGAGCCCCCCATCCCTGGGGGAAGAGGTGAGATCAGGACTTCTTTTCATCCAGTGCAACAAAAACCCCAAGCTAAAACAAAACAAAAAAAAAATTGAGGTGTTTGCATGAAGTGGAAAAATCCTGTTTGGGCCAGCCTGCGCACACCAAAGACCATTCCTGGCTGCTGCACTGACCAGCCTTAAAGCTGCAGCTGATTTTCCCCTTTGCAGCCCCGCAGCGCCCATCGCCTGGCGAGAACTCCATGTGTGGGACTCCAGGGCTGCTGCTGCTGGTAACGAGTAGGTGTGGGACACGTCAGTGGGAAGCTGGGACACCCCTCCCTGCCAGCGCCAGCCAGGAGGTGGCACTGTTAAACTGCTGAGCCTTCCCGCTACACTGGATTTGTGTCAGTTTTTTTTTTATCTCTCCCACCTCCCCCCGTAATCTTTTTTCCTGCCTTGAGGATGGCGATATACCATAGCAAAAACTCGGCAGGGAAAAAAAAAAAAAAAAAAAAAAAAAAAGCTCGTTAAACAGGCGATGGCTTTATGATTTCACGACCGTTTCCCTCTCGCATTAAGGGCTGGCCAGCTGAGAGGAAGAGGTTTCCTCGGTGTAAGGTGATGTTATACAACTTTCTCCCTCTAGCAAGTGCCGGAACTGTTCTGGTTTAACCCTCTGACACCTTGACCCAGCCCATTCAAAGTCCCTTTTTAAATTTCATTTAGGTGGCCTACACCCTTAACGCACAGCAATGCAGAACACCTACCGAGCTCTGACCCAGCAGGCAAACAACAAAAGCGCTTTATCTCGAGGGACGCGTTATCGCCCAACTCCCGCTCCCTGAGCAAACATCAGCAGTGGCCGGGGACAGCCAGGCTCCTCTGCCCAGTGCCCGGGCTGCTGGACAGTGAAACAGCACTGAGCTAACCCCCTCAGCAGTTTGTACCACGATTTGCTGAGCTGGGGGGACAGTGTTTCATCATAGGACTCAACAAGTCCCTAATCCCCAGGGAGGAGGCAGTGATGCCGCAAGGTTTTCCAGAATGCATGTCGGCACTTTCATGTCCCAGCAAGGCCCCACAGGAGCACAGCTTGTTCACTGAAAGGAGGTGGCTGAACAAGCTGCTACAGTTCACAGCAGTGCTTTGACTCTCTGTGAATCTGTAATAAAGTTCCAAGTGGGAAAAACATTGCCAAAACATCCTGAAATTATCTCGACTCACACTTTGATAAGGCAGACACCAGCTTTCTTCACAGACACCGTTCCCCACCCCCCTCCCCCCCCATCAGCGACACTCACTACAGGGCAAAGCCCCATCATTCGGGAATTATTGATATTCCTGCAACTATTTCATCACCTGTTTTTAAGAGAAAGATGACAGTGAGGACATATTTGCCGGATTTTTACTTCTCAAATTTGTTTAGCAGCAGTGGAAGCAACAGGTGGGAAGTAACTAGCCAGCTGTGACCTGCTACCTCTCCCTAAGCTGCATCTGGCTGTGTGGTTGGAGGGAAATCAGTGGTCAGAGGCTCAGCATGGGAAATGCTCACCTACACCATTTCTACTTTCAGGGCTTCAGAGAGTTCACGAATGAGTGCTGCTCCCTTGAGTAAGGAGGTCCACAACTGCTCAGCCTGCCTTTTTCAAGTAACAGCCCACATGAGTCATAGCAAAGATTGCAGTGTCTGTGTCTTTTTTTAGTGAGTTAAAAGTTCTCATGGCCACGTTTTTCCTCCCTGAAACTTGGCCCTTCTCTACCACAGCTGCAGAAACTACCAGCAAATACGGCTTTGCGAGCTAGGTACACCGGGACAACGGAGCCCCAGCTGCTGGCTACCCAGGCCACAGGTTCTTCTTGCCACATGAGTACTACACACCTCACCTTTCCTGAACATCACATGTCACACACAGGTGGAAGAGCCAATCTGTATACATGCAGACAGCTCAACACCTCTCAGAAACACTGCCTTTGTTGTAGGCACTCAGACAAGCCTGTGCCCACCCTGCTTTCCACCAAGGCCATCAGAAGGATGATCCTGAGCTGGTGGTACCAGAGAAAATAATTTTCCAAGAGCTCCTGGGATTCATTATAGAAACTACCCACAAGCATTGATTTTTCTGGAAACCAAGCCAATTGCCAGCTTTCCTGAGGGCCTGGCAGCCTCTCCTCTCCCAGTGAGAGAGCTCACACCTGGCCTCTCGATACAGAAAAGACCATCATGAAACACAGATGGGGCTGCAGTGCCTCAGCTGCAAGAGCACTGCCAGGACCAGCATTTAAGGGTAGCCCACTGCCTGCTTTGAAGGGTTCTCTAAACAGGCAAGAAGGACCAAGCCACAAGCCCTAGAAATGGCCCCACTGGGACCTTACTTGTCAGAGCAAATCTAGTGTCATACACCGACACAGTCCAAGTGCCTTGAAAATAGAAAGTTTCCAGTTAGACAATCATCTTGATTTTTATCAAAGCCACTTTTCTACGACTTTACCACATGAGGAGATATTTATCACTGAAGTGCTGATGGCTTAAGTATCATTTGTGTCCATAGTAAAAGATTATTTCAGCCTACATTGACAAGACAAATCTTCCTCCTCAGAGCTAGAGCAACACTAACACAAGCACAGTACTACTGTTACCCCTTGTGACCTCAACAGCCAGCCAAAAATGTAGGGAGTGGTAAGTTTCCATTACAAGCAGATTCGGTAGCTGAAGGAGGTGTTCCCTCCATTCCTTGCAAAGAATGCACAAATTCCTTTTTTCTACCCCCCCCCC
>WEIT01041342.1:109536-175601 GCA_013389985.1 Dryoscopus gambensis | reverse complement strand
CCCCCCCCCCCCCCCCATCCTGATGAACACAGGAGAGATCAAACAAGTGATGTATTTGCTCACATTCTCATGTCACCTTTTGAAATTCATTTAAACTCTGTTTAAAAGCCTCTTCAAACTTTGACAGTGGCCCTGGCTATTCCTGCTGCAGGACTCAAGGACACTGCCAGTTGTGGGCCACTGACCCTTTCTGTGCCAGAAGTTACTGCCCTGCAGAGTGGACAGCTGAGCACAGCATACATTGCTCCCAAGCCACCTCCAGTAACAGGCTGGTGTGCTAGCAAACCTGACAATACCAGGCATTAATAGATCTGCTCATCCCCTGCAGTAGATACACAGCCCCTTCATCAACAGCTTCAGCTGCCAACACAAGACTCAGCAGATTTTGTTTCCCGAGAATCACCCTCAGATCACTGGCTCTTACATCCTCACAACCCCTGTCTGCAGCTGAGCTTCTCCCTCAGGCCAGCGCGACCATCCCTGCCATCCCACAGCAAGCTGATCCTACTGGGGGGGGGCAAAAAAGAAGGGAGAGAAAAAGGGAAAGAGAGAAAAAAAGGGAAAGACTCACAGAAAGAGGGGGAAAAAAGGGGGGGGGAAGGGAGGAAATGGGGGGAAAGGAAAAAAAGGGGAAAAAAAAGGGGGGGGAAAGGAAATCATTGTTGGGGAAGATGAAGGATACCAGGTTTGTGTCTCCTTAGGCAGCTCTCTTCATAGTCAGGAAGGAAGAACAGAGGAAAAGGGAGAGCTGGAAAGTGCATTCAGTAGCAGCTAGCCATTAGGACAGACTTTCTTGATAATTACAAGAAGGCCATCATTTTTCCCTCCTCAGTCCTTTCACACTTGAAAAGTCAATAGCCAGCTGAAGCCCCTGCTGCCCATCGTGTGTATTTCCACCCTCCGGTAGCATTAGGAGTCTTAACTCTTTCCTACTTCTGCCATTAAAGGGGAGCAGGTGGGTAGCAGTGTGTGCAGATTCTTGCTCCACCACGAGTTTCAGTGAGGTTTAGTCCATTTGTAGTTTGACCTCAGTCTATCAGCGTCTGCAGCAGCCCTTGCTGAAATCGATAGAAAAGATCCCCAGTTAAGGTGGGAATTAAATTCCTTCTCTTTCCAAGCAGTCTTGAAGTATTTCTTTCTGCTCTTTAACACTGCTGCATCCTTCATGCAAGGAGAGGGCTGAAATGGCCCCTTCTGCTCACTTTCACCAAAGTGAAAACAGAGGAGGATGAGCCTGATCTGAAAATTGTACTCCAACCTGTGTTGCCCCCAAATAAGGCCAAGAAATGTTTTCAAGAGGTTTAATTCCGCCTTCTTCTGTTGGCATTTTAAGGCTGCTCACAAAAGTATCATTATGAAATTGGGTTTCTGGTCTTTTACAGGGTGGATGCTTATGGCTTGAGAAATACTTGATCTTTTCCCATGAAGGGGAGAAATTGGGTGTGCTTCCTTTCAGGTATGGGATGGGTTTTCTCCCCCCCGTCCCAGCGCTAGGAATACAAAATAAACACAGTCTTATCTGGTTTTGCAGAGATCAAGATGTTTTCAAGGCTGAGTACCACGTGCTCTCATGACTTTTGTGAAAAAGAAGAGTACTGAATGCTTAGGAAATGATCACTCCTAAACACTTCTGAACACTTGGGCACTAAAAGTATTTACTGCATTAGTTTCTTCATTACCATGATGCCTCTTAGGCTGGTCAAAACCTCTGTGTTAAGATATAATAAGGATTTGTTTAGTGCATTTTAACAAAAAAGGGAACTCCCTCTTCTTTTTTTCCTACATTACAGAACTTTTTTAAAAAAAATTTTAGTCATGCTTGCTCTCACACTGCACTAACAGCTGACTCAGAAGACCCTGAACTATTTTGCCTGTTGTCTGGGCTCAGTTAAGGAAAAAGCAAACAGCTACATTCTGAAGAGTCTGTTAGATACCCAGATTATTGTCATTTTAAGTGCCAGTGTTGCTAATAAAAACACAAAAGTGATAGGCCCATGAATACTCCCTAAAGTAATGTTCAATATTCCAGAGACTGAAATCCATGACACAGAAGTTATTATCTTTGTTTTGTTTCCAGGAGAAGCTGAGGCCAGTAGCACAGCTGGGAATCTCCTGCATTTCCAGACTGCCAGCCCAGCATCCCCACTAGAAACTAACTGTCCTTTTCCTGTCTCTGACATACCTCTGGATCCTCAAGCAAGAGGCTGCCCCAAGAGAAAGCAAGGAGCCAGCCCATGACTCACCTGCTCCCAGACTAGTTTCATCCATCTCTCTCCTCCAGCAGGGAGGGAGAGGGGCAGTGCCAGCTCCCTACCTGCACAGGCTGGGGCAGTGCGAGACCTCAAAGCTTTGTGAGTGCACAGGGCTGGTTCAGCTGCAGCCGGGGTCAGCCACAGGCACGGTGTCAGGGGGCTGTGCCAGCGAACACCAGTGCCTTTCCCAATCCCCGCCGAAGCGGACAGCACCAGGTGTGCTGCTGAACCAGACCGGGCGCGGCTCTCACCCATTACAGCCCATCTCCAAGATCC
This sequence comes from Dryoscopus gambensis, assembly GCA_013389985.1. Lineage (NCBI taxonomy): Eukaryota > Metazoa > Chordata > Aves > Passeriformes > Malaconotidae > Dryoscopus > Dryoscopus gambensis. Next base: position 173,073 of record WEIT01041342.1, on the reverse strand, counting down.
TTCACCTTGAGTCAGCCGCTGGCAGAGCTCCCAGGGAGGCAGTCTGCTTTGCATCTTCCATCTCAGGGCAGCCCTGGCAGCTGGGAGAGGATGGGCGCACAGTGCTACACCTCTCTTCTAGGACAGCGTTACAAATCCTTTTGGCTAATGTACACTTCTATAGGAGGGAATAAACAGTGTCTAGAAGCCATTGAATCAAAACAGGGTTTGAACTGCTGGGATAAACACGCACCAACCTATACAAATGCACTTCTACGAGCTGACAACTGGTTTTTATCTGGTTAGCACTGCACTCATCAATCAATTACAGACCAGCATGTCCACACCATGGTTTCTCTGTGATTTAGTCAAGTCAATTTTCCAAAACACTTTTAATTAACCCAGTCGCAACTGAATATGTAGAAACCTATTTCATGATCAGGGACAGCAGAGTACAGTGAAGACTCTTAGGCACACAGTGCACATAAACGCAGCCCTTCCAAACGTATTACAGAAACTTGCTGGGACTGCTTACACTACCCATGCCCACCCCAACCCTCTTGCAGGGGCTGCTGCACTCCCCAGTGATGCTGAGGGAAAGGGGTACATGCCTGGGTCTTATTTGCCTTATGTTAGAGAGGGTAACATTAAGTCTAAACTGCTGAGGAAGGTTTGTGTTCAGCCCCCAGCCTGCAAAAGGAAGGTAACAAACAGCTGAGGCGCAGTAGCATCTTAAACAGCTGCAGCTGTTTCCCCAGTGAACGTGATTCAGAGCCACAGTGTTCAAGAGCTGAAGCTCAGAACATAGCAACGATTCTTGCAAAATATTTTGCTCCTTGTCTTTTTTTTTTTCCTTCTCCCCCGCACAGCTTTTTAACCTCTTGGTGCCTATGCCGAGTTCCTCCCAAAAATAGGTTTCAGGGTGGAACATACTTGCCACTTGATCCATGGCTTGCTAAATTTAGCCAAACACAGACCGCCTGTATAAGATGGTTCTCTTGAAATGTCAGTAGCCACAAGTAAAGTTGCCAATGTCATCCAGGAAGTGGGACACCACGGCAGTTATATTTTTTACTTAAAATAATAATAAAAAGAAACTTTCATACTCTGTGGAGATGCAACCATAAATTTGATTCCAAAAAGTAGAGAGAGTAAAGAAAGAACAGACTTCAACAATGCAGCACTTGAGCCAGAAGAGAACCTTTGTTTTAACATATGTAGAAGAGATTAACTCTTTGTATTTGACTATAAATCACTAAAAGATGAAAGAGAGAACAACCCATCTCAGCTGGCTTTTGGCATTACAGAGTTAAAGTAGAAAGCACAGTGATAGTCTAGAGGAAGGAAGGAGTTGGAAGGAAAAGAAGAATACACCAACATAACACACAGTTCCGCCTTCTTAAGTTATCAGGTGTTTGATGTCAACATCTAACTTCATAAATACATGACTTCTGAAAAAATTACAAATACTCAACTGGTCCTCCATTCAACAAGGCACCGTGATCTATGAAAACAGTTTTCCCAGGAGAAACATGGAAAACTTAGCAGGGATGACACCACAGACTGCAAAAGAGCCTTTCTTTTGCTGTTCCTAGGCAGTTGTTTCTCCTTGCATCATCTCAAAGAGCCACGTTCTGACAGTCAGCATCAGCCTAGGTGTAAGTATTCCCAAAGTAGCTTTTAAAAATATGTATGTGTAAAAAAGGACAGGTATGTATGAACTTAAGCCCATGTTTAAAGAATTAAAAATAAACTACACACTTCTTTAAAAATTATCTGGCAACAGCACCTTTAGAACCAGAGAAGCTCCTGTAGATGGAGTATCAGATCAGTTTATCTCTCCATGACGGAGAAGGCAGGAACCTGAACTAGGAATAATGCTTCCAGCCACCTCTTCTCCCACTTCCATCCTTCCTAAAGGGAAGGTAAGAACTGCTAGTGAGGCCAAGTCAGTCGGGGGGTCAGTCCTTAAGGCAAGGGAGTGCTGAACTGCATCAGCTCCACTTTGCAAATTCCCCCCTGCATCCATAGACAACCCTGCCTAGGCTCTGTTAGGTCTCACAGCTTGGAAATGACCCCAGTTGTAAATAAGCTCCTCTCTATCAGCATGTAAAACTGGTCACCTGCTATACATTCAGAGACATGAACCACTTGCTGGGAGCTCAGCTCAGCTCAGCTTAGCAGAGGAGGAATATAAACATGGGTGCAATTAAGAACTTGTTAGCATGCAAAATCATCATGGTTCGCACCCAAAGTGCATAGAAAAGCAAAGCAAAAGCAGAGCTCAGCTGGCCCAGGGTTGCTGAGGTTCCCATCCCAGGATGTACAAACAAATGAGGGCCTAAAACCTGGAGGAGGTTAGGAAGCATGTCTGAATGTGGGGCTCTGAGACAAGGCTGGGGTATGGGTACACCCGGGCTCAAGAACTGTCTTCTTGTGTTGGCAGAAGTGATGTCTCATATGTCAGTCAGTAACATGTGATATTGCACTCTCCTGGCAAACTGAGACCCTAGACTTTCAGATGCCTTTGGGGAATAACCTGTTGCATCTCAAATTTAGCTAACTGTCTGAGTAACACAGAGCTATTTTCAAAATGAAGATGCCTGAACTTATCCTCCCAGAGACTGAGGCAAAGGAATGAGAGATTAACTGTGAAAAATGTATGCATATGGAGAAATAGAGCTGTTATTCAATATCATGCAACATTTTCCCATTCGAAGAGCTGCCTGACTCTTCAGATAGATAAGCTTCTGGATGATGGGATGGTTGTGGGAAGGGATAATGCAGGGTTTCAGACAGCTGTGGGACAAGAAAGTGTTCACTATGCAACCAGTGGTAGAGATGCTGCAGTGTTTTGTCATCAGTATTTTGCAGAACTCTCCATAAACTGTTGACCTACTTGCCCAAAGTCAAAGGTGATTATCTTCACATCCAATATAGATTTGTAAGATGTGGGTGTCACTGATACTGAGACAGTGTAACTTGCATCCTTTCTGGCATTCAGTGATCAGTAAAATAATTCTAACTATGTGCAGAGAACGATTATGGCAGGAAAAAGGGGAAGATGCGTGATTAAAACTGGTGGGTGAAGCCAACAGCATCAAAATTGTGCTGATTCATCTTCCCCATATTTTATATTTTAAACTTAAGCTCTTTTCCTCCCTCCACTAGAAATATCTAGGGTCAACTGAAGATCAGGTGTATAGTTTCACAGTCCCCAAGGCAGCAACATAAAAACATTCACCTTTTTTTTCAGCTTGCTTAGAACTTTTGGAGTCCTGATGACTGCGGCACAAATCAGAAAACTGATTTGTTGTTCCTTGGAGATGTTCACCAACATAAAAGCTGCAAGCTAAAAGGGAAGCAGGGCCTTTATTCTTAATTAATTCTTATTTAATTCTAATATCTAGCAATCAGTTGGATGAAAATCTCTCTTTGTTTAACATTCAACAGCTGCTGTTCTGTTAGTGTCTCCATAAGCTACTAATCTGGGTTCCCCAAGGAAGACCTCCAGCAAGAAAACTCTGAAAGAAATATCAGATCTTAAAAACTGTGGGTCTTTTTTTTTTGTGAGAGGTGGGAGGGAGGGATGGAGCAGAGCGTTCAGAAGCACTTTCCAAAGTTTTCAGAGGCTTTGCACAGTTGCACATTCTCTTTAGTTTCAGAGCTCCTGGCTAGGAGCTTCCACTTTTCACAGCCAACTTTAGCTACAAGATGTGCAGATGCATAAACCCCCCAACCAGCATGAGGAGGGTAAGCCCAGCAGGGAATTGCAGGGCATAGTCTGAGCAGATACTGTCAGATTTGTACACCTGCAAACTTCCAGTCATAAGAAACAGAGCTGAAGCATCATCCTGGGCCAGAACTCCTCTGGGTGCTAATAGTTTCAGAACCTGCGGCAGAACCTTTGACTGCAAAGGCTCTTCCTGTTTGTGGTGTCAATGTCACTGTCTGTTAAGAGGAGAGAGAGCTGCCTAAGCCATGGCAGCATCACTCAGGTTACACTACTGTCTTGGCCAGCAGTGGGGTAAAACAACCATTATTTAGTCCACTGCAAATGTTATTCTCATTAAGCTTGTGCCAAGTGATTTGCTAGTTCAGCTAATCTGAATTGGCTGTGGGTACCCGAATGCCAAATAAGCACTTTCCCCTCTTTAATTATAGTCTTTATGTTTCATGATTTAGGTTGCTCCTGTCATTGTTTGCAAGGAGGATGGGGTTGCATAACAGTGTGTAACACGATACAGCTGCAGACGGGGCTGCTCAACCAGCACAAGCCCAAATAGAGAACAGCTTCTTCTGTTATACAGCAGCTGAACAACAGCAGGAAAATCTCACCCATCCCTTTTCCACTGGTAGGGGAAAGGGAAGGCCTGTGGGCTGTCCCTTTACTCTGTTTATGTCCAGCTCATTACAGCCACTAGCGTATCAGTGACATTCTACAAAATTCTCTCTGATGAGTTCTGCCTAGAAGAGGAACCCAAACTGGTTCTGTGTGGAGAGTTGTTTTTAGTGACAGTTTTACCATCTTTCTTTGAAGAAAATGGGAAAGTCTCCCCAACAATTTCACTTTTCACCCAGAAAGTGCCAAATCTAGTAGGTCTCCCTTAGGCAAACACCCAACCTGTGTCAGCAGGACTGTTGGGTTTGTCCGTTTTGTTTTGTTTTGTTTTGTTTTGTTTTGTTTTGTTTTGTTTTGTAAAAGGCTTGTAGGATCCAGTCCAGCAACTCTTCAGCCATCATGTTCGGGTCCAGGATTAGTCCATACTTGACTGGATCCTTGTACTTCTGAGGGAAATTCTGTGGGAAGAAGGGACAGTACTACTTTACACTTTTCTGTGGTCTATAGGAGGATCTGAGATCAGAGCCTGGGACCAAATTTTTTTCTTGCATTCTTCAACGTAGTCCCTCTGAAGTCACTGTGACCAGATAAGCTATGGAGCATAGCACAGCCTTATGTGGATGCTTGGACCGAGTGACTTATTTTTAGCTCAAAGCTCTACCTTAAGGGTTGTCTATTTTAACAATCCAGAACAGCCCTTGCTGGTACCTAAGAAAATAAATGAATTTAAAATCATACAGCCGGTTTAGAGTGTTGCAGATGCATGTGGATGTTCATGTTAACTTGTAAGGCACCTTGCATCCCAGTGTTTTAACAAAGGAAGCTGCACAGATGTTGCCATTTTTAAAATCAGTGCAGCTTCTGAAGTAAAATATACACTGCAACTTATTGGTTTCACTGTTCTACCCAAAATAGAAATTTTAAGTATGTTCATTGTGATTCTAGAATATGAGGTGTAGGATTTGTCAAACGAAATGAACAGCTGCACATGCTCTTTGCTGTGCAGACACAGACTGAGGAATTTAGAAGCTGATGAGTGCTACTAGATATAGAAAGACCACCTGAAAACCCCACGGGTGCAAATGCTCAGCATCAGAGATGTGACCTAGAAATCCTTTTCACACATGGCTCCTAGTTCATTGTGTTGCACTGACCTATAATGGCAGCTTAGGAAAAGCAACCCGTGTAACAGAGCAGTTTTTTAACTTGGTGCATGCCCAAACCTGATCCAAGCACATCCCATAGCACTTTGGCTACTGAGTGCAGATTGCTATTAAACAGACTGCTGCCTACATTAGTCAGGAACATTGCTTACTAAGTATGTTCAGACTTCTGGTTGTCTTGCACCCGCCTATTATCTGATCTTAAAAAGCTACCCGGCATTCCCCTGCCGGTGAAGGCACTGCAGATGGCTACGTGTTAGAACTGCAGCCATCCGCAGATCAGGTTGGTCTGCAGCTCATCATTCGCAGTTCAGGCAGCAAGAGAGGAGATGGAGTGCACAACAAAAGCATCCAAAACACGGCCAGCTAAACATGATTTCTATGCCAGTTCAATTTCCTTGGGACTTTCCCAGCATTCTTACCCCAACTGTTCACAGCAGTGTTAAGATTCAAGATTTCTTTTTCTGGCCCAGGCATCCTAATAGTTCTTCAGCCTGGCTGCAAAACTATATAAACAAGGATGAAATTCTGGCCCATGCAAATCATGGCAGAACTCCCACTGATTTGAATGAGGCCAGGCTTTCTCCCCACCACCCCCCTCCACCTTCCAAAATGTACGAACCCAGATTTAAAATAAATTTTATAAATAGAGCACTAAAACTGTACTTTCCAGGCTGAATAGATGAGGGAATATCAAAGACTGTAGCCTTGCTGTTTTCATTAAACTTTCACTGAAGCTGGTTAACTGTGATGGAGCAACAGTTGTGATCCCGTGTTCTCACAGAGATTGTTATCAAAATTAGCAAAGTAGTTAAGTCAAAAGAGAGAGAAAGCTGTGAAGAGAGTCAGGCCCCAGCTTCTGGAACTTTCTTCCAAGTGTTCTCAAGAGTGCCTGTTTGTCTGCTCAACTGCAATTCATCTTTCATTCTTCCCTGTTGCTTATGGACTCCAGTCCTCAGTAGGATGCTAGATTCCTTGGCAAAGAGATGTAGCCTGTGTCGGTACCATTCTTCAAACTCCACTAATCATTAACTCATCTGCAAAATTCCTTCCAGATATCTTACTGCTTCCCCTGTGCTGCTCCAATACATCAGCGTACCTCCAGACAGCCTTAAAGATTTTGGTTCTGGGGAGAAAAACAGAACTCCACGACACTCAGTGAGCACCAGGCTTTTCAGGGAGCCTGTGTTGATTCAGGGAATGCTCCCGAGGGAACAACACGCTGTACCTTGCCCGCTGATAAGCAGCAGCAAGCCATTCAGCAGGGAACTACATGGTCCCACTTCCCAAGAAATGTAATCCCTCTAAGTCAACAAGGCAGGCAGGGCACTGATAATTTTCTCCGAACAGAGCAGACATTATTATATGTCTGGATGTGAGCAAGCAGAAGTTGAAACTATGTGTCTTCGTTACCACACAAAAAACTTTTCACAAATAGAGCTCTCTGAACTCTGTCCAAGTGTTTGGGCAAGTCCACAGCAATGTCTCTCTGACCAGGTCTCCTGTGGTCTGCAGAAAGCTGATAGAGTTCAAGGGCTATGCTGCTGCTATTCTTTGTCCAGCCTCTAAATCACATCTAAAGCTGTTAGGAAAGGCAAGTACTTCCCTAACAGGAATCCAAGCAGGATGTGGCAGAAGCAAGGAGCAAATGATGGGGTTTGCACCGAGTGCAGGGAAGAGGCACATTAAACCAAGAAGAGTAGTGAAGAGATCTAGCCACACTTTCTCTCCAGAGATTTGTCCCATGCTATAAAAACACTGGGAAAAGTTCTGAGCTAAGCAGATTTCTTTCACTGAATGCACAAAACCCATGCTGTCCCAAGGCTCGCAGGGACCGACAGCCATTAGAGGGCAGCAGGTATCTAACGCATGCATTGATGGATCCCTTTCTGATACCGGATGTCCCAGCCTGCAGAACTCACTGGGCAAAACAAGAGAAAAGGTATTTACTTTAGAAAAAAAAAAAAAAAAAAAAACAACTCCTTAAAGAAGCATTGTCAGCCAAGCACCTACCCACAGGCAGTACAGCCACATGCCATCCTCTGCCAGGACTAAAAGTGTTGTAATGTCTCATCCTGAATGAGCCATCCACAATCCTACCCAGCTATTATCCTGAGATACAAGAAAGAATTGCATTTCTGGCAAACATCCTGACTTAACAGCTGAATGGAAGTCTGGAGTGAAATATTCATCCCATGGGCTGCCCTCAGCTTCCAGCAATGAAAATAGAGAGGGGAGGAGGGGGAAAGCCCCAAAACACTTGAGCTAGGATATTTGTGACTTGAGCTGAGATACTTGTGACTGTGACGTTATTTCTTTTGCAAGGAGCAGTAAAAGCTGACCCTGCGACATAGGTACAATCTCCATTGCTTTATGTCACCTGGTCCTCAGGTGAGTGGCCTGGCCACTGAATGCGGAGTGTGCTCAGAGCACTCTACCAGCAGAGCATCCTGAGAACAAGCAGCAGCATCTGCCTGAGGAGGAGAGGCAGGGCTCTGCCCCTTGCTGAGCACGCTTCGGCAGGAGGCACAGTTTCACTGGCAGCTCCTCTCCATCCCACTGACCCAAAGGTGAAGCCTCTCAGCAAGCATATGGCATAGAGTGGAAACAAAACCGGCCTGGCAAGCCAGCAGCCACTCTGCTCCCATCACTGAGAGCAACTCACTCATCTGCTCACGTTGCCAACACTGAGGCAGCAAGGGCTTAAGCCCAAGTCAGAGACTTGAAGCACAACATGATGCCAGTGATTTCAAGTGACAGACACACCTAGAGAAGTCCTCAGCCATGGACTGACTCCAGCAGCCAGCCAAGCACAGGCACAAAATGTCTGCAGGCCCCTGGGGATGCCCCGAGCTGCTGCAGCAGCAGTGCCCTGGGAAGCCAACCGCACTCCTGGGCCCCAGCCCTGCAGCCAGCAGCCAGCCGGGGAACTGCCTCCTTACATACCCCAAGATTACCCTGGTTTCAACAGGGGGAACTGCTCCTCCCCTGGCCATGAAACAAAATGGGTGCCCTGTCTCAGTGGTGCTTCCTTGCTCTCCAGGCAAGCAAACTGAGACTACTATGGCTGCTGTAACCTGCAGGCTGGTGAGAGCCCTGTGTAGAGGTCAGGACAGCCCTGTCAGCAGGGCTAACATGGCTCCTGGGGGTCTGCCCACACCTGTGCCAGCCCCAGGCATCTCCCGTAGGGCAGGGCTGCAGGGAGCTGGAGACAGGCCCTGCTGCCACATTGTTTGGGCCAGAGCTGATGGCCCTGGGGGCTGACACAGGGTCCCGGCTGTGAGGGAGGCCTGGTCAGCCAGGCAGGACCCCAGAGCTGGCTCTCCCCCATAGTCCAAGCGAGCGGGAGCTTTGGATCTGCTGGGCCTCCTGCCCAGCATGGCACCGAACAGGCTTGGGCAGATGTCTCCTGTGGCACTTGGCAAGCTCATGGCTGCTGTGCCCAGCCTGCTTGCACAGGCAGTGACAGCCATGCACCCTTCCTGCGAGCTGCCCAAGCCCCTGCCCTCAGCCTGCCAGCAGCAATGCCTGATATCGACCTCACTTCCCATCTCAGTTTCTGCATGCCAGGTTTATGATGGCCATTTGTTTTTGTGTCAGCATTGTCCTTTAACTGAAATAGCTCCTCTTCCTCCTTAGCATTAACCTCCAGGATGTATTTATAGAGAGCGATCATATCCCTCTCTCAGCCTTTGTGGTGCTGGACTAAATAAGCCAAGCTCTTTTAGTCTACTTTTATAACCTCAGCTCTCCAACACCCTAATCCTCCCGCTGCCTTTCTTTGCACCTGTTGCAGCATGAATCAATCTTTTTGAACATGAATGACCATAACTGCCCCTCATTGTGTACATGGCATGTCACATTGCTTTCTACAGCAGAATTAGTATTTTCTTCTCTTGAGCACCAGAGTTCTGCATCAGGCAGCTGGGGACCTCGCCTGCCTTCCTTCCTCATGGATGCAGAGTCATCCTGAATAACAAACTAAGTTCTGAGAAGATCACGATATGCCGGGGCAAAATACCGCTGGGTAATGATATGGAAAAGCATGTGATATAAACCAAGGAGCTAACAACTAGAAAAAAATATTTTGGAGCAACGCTGTGGACAAGATTTTTTATAAGTTCAGGAGATGGAAAAATCCAAAACTCTTTTTCTGTGACAATCTTACACTTTAAATACCTATGAAGTTTAATACGGAACAAAGCATTATGAAAGGGCTGCATGGAAAAGGACTGTCATAAAAACCGTTCACAGGTGGTAAAATTATCCTTACAACAGAAGAACTAACCAAGTAAAATGTGTCCTATGTAGAGCAAATTATGGCCACTATCCCATATGCCTTTTGCAGCATCTCTGAGTGCCTGTATTACTGTTCCTGTGTGGCTGCTATGCTCCTTTATCTTCCAGCATCCCTTTTGGCACCCATGACAATCAATCCCAGTATTTCTGTCTTTAATCCTTCCACACTCTGACTGGTGAAAGGAGACATTTTGATCTCTATAAGTGCAGGATTCTGAAAATCCATTACTTAGAGCAACTCCAGGGCTTTTCTGTACTCCAGTCTTCTGTGGTGACCAGTTAGGGATCCCAGTCCCAGCCCAGATACACCACACTGGAGCCCGTATCGCATCTGACCACACAGCTCTGTTCCTTTCTGAGCCCCCCAAACACCAGATGCCTGCTGATAAAGGAGGATCACCGTTCCATGTGCTTTCAGCTGCTGTCTTTATGCTATCCATCAGGAAGCTTTCAAAGTCATGCAACACATGGGCTCTGCTCTCCAGCAGTGCTGGGGAGGAAATGCGGCAAGGGAACTTCTGCCCAGACTCCTAGAGACCTCCCTGCACCAGGAAAAGGTTTTAATGACACCAAAAGCATTTAAAGGTAAAGCGAAAAGCCATAAATTTTCAGATTCTTCAATTGAATAATCGACCCGTGTGTTTCGCTTCTCCTATTTGTTTTCTGTGCTAGATGGGCCTCCTCCGTTTACAGAAGGTGACCCCAGGGAGCGGGCGCTGACCTCCGGAGGGGAAGCCGGTGTTCTGCCGTGTGGTCATCCGTGCCCAACGCACTCTGCTTCTGGGCACTAGGGGCCACTCTCAGAGCTGTGAGCGCGGCCAGCAGCTGTGTCTTGTCACTGTCCTCCCCTCCCGCCCCTGCCTGCTGCCCTGCTCACTGGAGCTTAGCTGGGAACCGGAGGGGAGAGCTAGGAGGGAGGCAGAGACAACTGGCAAGGATGAGGAGCCGGGCTGGAACTGGCTGGGAGCGGTGGGAGGGGGGAAAGGAGATGTGCTGAGCCTGGGAGAGGAAGAAGAAAAACATGCTGCTGCAAGTTCTTCCCCCGTGGAGTCTGAAGAGAAGAAAGCTGATTGCTGACAGAGAAGATTAGGAAGCCCTCCCTTGCTCATGCCAGCCCATCCCTGCGAAAAGCTACCGCTTGGGTCTAACCCTGGGACTTGGTGTCAGAGCACAGAGCTGGACCAGAATGTGGGAACAGAGGCGCCTCCAGCTTGCTTGAAACAGATGGGACACAAGCTTCATACACCCAGGATTCATCTTCCCCCAGACTCCAGCTGGAGGTAGCACCCCTTGGGCCTTGCATCACCCCACAGTTTCCTCAGAGAGCGAAGACCTGTAAGGGAGATAAGGGCAGAAGAGGAGGAGGCGCTGGAGAAGGCAGAGAGCAAGTGAGGCCAAGACGGACCCTTGCCCCTGGAGAATCCCAGCAGACAATTCTGAGATGCTCTCCCCTTAATATAGCACCATCTGCCCAGCTATTTTCTCCTCTGGCTCACACACAGGGATCTCCACATTGCGATCAGTGTGTCTGGCATTCTTGAGCTTGCTGCAGCCCAGTGGGGTCAGGCAGGGAGTGATCGCAGCAGGGACACAGCAGGCAGCCCTTCAGCCTGGTTTCACAAAGGTAGCCAGTTCTCCAGGCCCGTGAACTGGTTTTCGCTGAAGGCCATGCTGCTCCCTCTCCCCTGCTTTGACCTGCACTGACTGGATCAGCCAGCATGTGCTGCCTTGCAACGATTTCAGAGCAGCCTGGTCCCTGGGGAGCATGGCTCCATGCAGCTGAGGCTGGTATGCTGGATAAAGGAGAACAGGTACACCTGAGCACTGGTCTGAGAAACAGTTTGGCAGGTCTCATGGTTTTGTGACAAGTCACATTAGTCCATATTTTTGCATCACACCTCAGAGACAAGAGCTTCATTCTTCAACACATACGTGACCTTGCATAAGAAGCCAGTAAGAATACTACTTTTCTACTTGCTGCTTACTTACTTCTCTGAGCCTTGCAGTTGCGAAGGTAAATTCATTTTTCTCTGGTTCAGGATGGTGGAAGGAATTTTAAGAGGCAACACATCTGTTCTCAAAGGGTATGTTTGCCTACCTCTTTTTCCATCTTTTTGTGTTTTTTATCTACACAGGCTTTGTGGTCTCTAATGCAGAACCAGGGCTTCACCCGATTTTGTTTTTCACAGAGTTTGGGCTGTCACGCAAATAATAATAACAACCATTTATATGGCTGACCAAAAGCCTTATTTTTTCTTTTCCCTGAAATGGGTGTGACACAGGGACAGACTGGGCAAAGTTTGCGAAACATATTGTACTGTATGCTGATTGCTCCATCTTTTAGACCAAGTTAAGGCTCTCGAGAAGAGAGGGAATTTGCCAGGGAATATCCAACAAGGACCAGTGACTCGCCTGGCAGAGTAGAGGCCTGTGCTTTCCCTGCAAAGATAGCATGATGTCCATCTATGTACCCTGAAACCAAACCCAGTGATAAATTTCCTCCCCTATGAAGCAATCCTACAGCACAAATCAAGATTAATTGACATCCTCGTGCCTTCCACAGCTGTACAAATGGTTGGTACAGCACAAGTGGGGCCTGTTCGCTAATCGTGAAGTAGCTAAGAGCAGACCTTGGATTACTGTGGTCTATAGTAATATATCACTTTCCATAAAAAGAAAAGAACATTGTGCTCTCTTTCCCAACACTCTTTCACCCCAGCTCATCAGTTGCCCAGCAATCACTCTCCTCTCCCAACACTTGCATAGCAGACAGAGTGGCTTTTAATCCTGGAGAAGTTCTGCTGTGCTAAACTAAAGCAAAAGGAGCAGGGAGAAGCAGCTGGGTGCAGGAGGAGGAGGTTTTTTTGACAAGAGCAAAAAGAATGCAGTACTAGAGGAGTTTCCAGGTTAACAGAAGTCTAAAGGCCACTCTGTCTTTCCTAATGGCTCCAAAGTGCTTAACTGCCACAGGGAGAGGGAGAATATCTGATGGAGGGAGCAGACTCCTCTCTCTTCAGATGAATTCCATCTCTCACTACACACTCAAAGGTGCTATTGAGTTATGCTCTGTTTCAGTTGCAGGAGCCTTCTAAAGCACATACGTTATGTTCTCTGTTGTGAAACCTGTCATTTCGCAAACTGGCTGAAGTTTTCAGTCATTTTTGCAAAATTCTAGGAGATGATAGGTATGCACATGAAATCCTCACCCTCTGGCTATTACTAACTCCCTAACTCAAAGAGAGATGCAAAACTGTTCTTATGTTCATTTCTACAACCAACCAGGCAATCTTTTGTAATTACTTTTAAAGCCAGTCAGCAACACCCATCCCCTGACTAAACTAACTAGTATTTTCACAACTGAGCATTGTAACATCAGCCATTACATGTCAGTCTTGCCAATAACATCTGCCTCTGAGTCCCAGTGCTCTGGCCCGCCACAACCCCATCACCCAAGCCAGCCTCCTTCGAATGAATATTGATCAGCTGTCTGAGTTCAAAAGTAAAAGTTCCTTTCCATTAACCAAAGGAAAAATAAAGAAATGGTCACAGATAGAATTTCAAGTGGCACAGCACTATATGCTATGGGAAATACATCAGTTCCCAGATCCAGAATGGTGACACCACTGTCTCGGTACACATTCTGCAGAGGAAGATCACGGTCATATGCAGAAAGTCAGTCAACAGTGAACACCATTAGGAAAAAGGCAAACAACGTGCTGGATGTATAAACAGGAGAAAACCCCTCAGGACAAGTGAAGTAATCCTTCCATCCAGGACTATCCAGGATGGAGCTGTACTGCTCTCTGGTTTTGCAAACAACTCTTCAACACTAACCAACTGGAAAAAGTCCAGAACAGAGGTGTGAGATAGACAAGAGGCCTAGAAAACATGATCAAGAGCTGTGTCTGTCTGAGAGTATCCCAGTCAATACAAAGTTGATGCAAGCACAGTTGCCCACAGACTAGCCTATTTCTGATAGCTGTAATAGCTGTAGTGCACCAGGGTGCCCAGGATGCCAATTTTAGCACAAGCAGTGCAACAGGCAGCTTGCAAATGACTCCAGCTTTCCATCACTTGGCATGTTGATGGAGAAGAGAAATAAGGCAGTGAGGTAAAATATCTGCAGTTCCTATTCCAAAAAGACTAAACTTTTAGTCATCTTGTGAATAAAACATGTTACAAAGTAAAAAAACCTGCAGTCATTCCATGAAATTATTTTACAGGATGAGTAACTCTCATATGAAAATATTTTTAAAAATCATCCTAACCAACTAGGCCACGCTGTCATAATACCTGAACAGCGTGCAGTCTCCGGGCCCTACAAAGACTACCAAGAGCTGCTCGCTTCTTCTGAAAAAGGGCAGAAGGCTCCAAAAATGCTTTACATGGTTTGACCACAGAAACCACAGGAGTCTTTGGCTGAATCAAGATCCAAAATGAGATCTTATAAGTCCAAGGCCATAGCCCTGTCTGTGCCTTCCCCATTTTTCATGCTGGTTTTGCTCTAGGTCACCCCTTAGTACAAGTAGAGCTATAACTATATATTACCTAGCACAGCAAACTACCTGGATTCTATGGGAAGTAACACAGTTTATTCCCTCAAAATAGGGCTAAACCTCATCACTTTTGATCTTGCAGGGAAATTCAGATTCAGAATCCAGGCTTGTGGCTGAAATCACCTCCTAACCTAGGCCCTGCAAGGCTGAAGTCACCTCCCACCCCATACAGTCTGCATCAGATCAGGAAAAGCCTTTCCTCTCTGTTAACAAATAGGCAGAAACTGGGCATGGAAATACCAATAAGTATCAAGAAAAACTATCCGTTTATCACAATCCTTGTTGTACAGGGGAGAGAAGGCCTGGCTGCTTTCTGTTAAAATCCTTGTTTGGCTCACGGCGTGTGTGTACACAACTTTCATTTCCTCTTCTCCATCTTTGCGTTCACCCAAGCTCACACTCCCCTGGAAGAGAGCTGCCTGGAACTCCCTGTAGCTGTCTTATGATTACCACAAGCGACCTCTTCTATACAAAAAGGATAGGACTGGAGTCCTGTTTTCCTAGCAGCTCTCCTCTGGTGCCAGCTGGACCCTCTGATCAGAACTGCTTCTCTGTGGCTTCTGGCACTGCACCGCAGTGCAGCGGTACCCAGGTCGGATGCGTGAGGTGTCAGGGAGGTGTAGCTGCAGTGGCGCAGGGCAGCAAGGGCTGCAAAACCCTGTCTGGAAAGTCAGGTGAATGCCCTGGCAGCAAGTCCTCACCCCTGTGCTGTGCTGCCCTGGCTGTGCTGGCAGGTGAGTCTGTTCTGGGAAGGATGAAGTTAACTCCACCCCTTCAGCACAGCCTGTGGCATAGATTGATTGCAGTGCAAAGGCATCCCAAATTTCTAAGCCGGCTGGTCAGCCTCAGGACTCAGCACTGATGCATCCCCAGAGAAATCTGAAAAAATAACTGATTCCATAAAAGTAGCCTATCAGTGTTAACTTCTCAAAGGCTTTTTCCTCCAGTTTCCTCCGTTTGCTGACAAATACGAAGATTCTTCCCCCTCAGCTATTGCAGTGGTCTTGTGCAGTCAGGACCCTCGGCTGCTGAGGCAGAGGTGTGGATTTATAGCACTGGCTTTTGCATAGTATAATGCTGAGCCTCAGGGATCAAGGGTTATGACATTTTTATGGCCTCTCTTCTCCTCCCTCATATGAATATGAAGCAACTGTAAGGAAAAACATCTGGTTTCACTTTTCTTTTCTCCACCACTGTTCCCATCTGACAAAACCTTAAAAACTTGCCAGTGCTCTAGCAAGCTGTGTGTGCCAGCAGCCTGCAAGGAGCCAAGGATTTTTTGGTGTCATCACAAGCGAGAGTACACTGGTCTGGAAGTACTGGCTCCATCATTGCTAGAAGGCAAGACTACCCAGATTTTGTCCCACTGACAGATGCACTGGCAGCCCTCCTCCTTTGCTAGAGCAGGCTGAAGGATTGCTAAAAGATTGTCCCTCCATCTTGATCTCATTACAGGCGGCATCTCCAGAGGGAAATGCAGGCCACTGTGGAGAACACTGTGAGAGGAGCCAACCCCTGCTGTGGACAGGGAAAATAAGATGCAAGGAGAAGTTCTGCCTCACCTCAGAGTCTTCAGAGGGATTCTTCTGAGGTAGAAAAGCAATCTTGCTCAATTTCTGAGCAGTGTCATACTGAGAAAAGCTTGTGCCTGGCTCTGTGCTTAGGGCTAGTCTGAACCAGAAATGAGAGATGAGCCCAAAAATCCCAGAAGCTCCTAGGTCCAGGTGGGACCCACACTGTCAGTCAAGAGGAGAAGCACATAATACTACAAACTCCAAGGCCAGTCTGGCAGAGGTGGGATGGCCAATAGCTGGCCAATAGCCTTTTTCCACAGCTGGACACTAAAAAAATATAATCAGTTCCCTCATGTTATCTTATTTATCCAAGGAAAGACAAAATTAAACTACTTCCACGAATTTGAAAGCATTTCTCTTTTATCTATAGGAAAGGAAGGCATCTATGCAACAGACAGTGTTGTGGCTCTGAAGAATGTCCAGAAATGATCTCATCTGAGGATCCCCCATCTTCAAACCCCGGAGAAAACCAAGTGGACTGTTTGGACTCATCTTACAAAAGAGAGACAACTGCTGAGTGCTGGCCCCAGGGACATGCTTCTGAGTACTACTGCCATGGAGGCCATGAGATGTGAAGGTGCTTCATAGGGATGAAGTCCCAGGACTGTATGGTGACCAGGATCGTATGTTAGGCATTAGAAACAAATCCTAAGAGTGGAGCACTCCAATAAACAACACTGGCCTCCAAGAAAGGTCTCCAAAGGACAGGAACCAAAAGCGCTCATGGCAAAGGATATTGAACATGAAGGCGCACAAAGAAAATATTCTGTGCTGTGGGCTGCAAGAGAAGACCCAGCGTATTGTTTTCCAGTTTCTTTCTCTCTTTTTGACTGTCCTTCTTGACTATGCCAATAAAAAAACACCACTCCCTCCTCTTATTCTTTTTTCTTTGTTTACTTAACTTCTTTTCCTCGTAGCAACTGCATAAAGCTGAAGCCATCTGATATTTCCAAGTAATCAAGACCATTATTCACTGAAGGCACTGGCCTGGATCCTAGTTGCTGCTGGTTTCATACTCAACACAAGCCTTGCAAACAGCTGTAAATATCTCTGTACAGTACTCCACTCATGTCAAGCCGACCCTAATTCTTACAAGTCCCCTGGGATGCAAATAAAAGTGCTGCCAGAGAAAATAGGTGTGCTAGCTGCACTTTGGAAGGATAAACAGCAGTAAAAGAGGAGTCACCGTAGAAATACCATTTTATACCCTTTTCCAAGGCATGCAAAGGGGAAGCAGGTGAAAGGAGTTGGTGACCAGTATTTGCAGGCCATTTGATGGGATGAAGAGACCTTACATCTGAGTGAAACCAGGACATGGAGGACTTTCTGGATCATATCCCAGCACCCAGAGGATGTTTGAGAAGGAAGGTGGAGCATCCCCTTCCCACTTACTCTTCCAAGCCTTTGTTTCAGGCATGCTATTATTCTGGCCTTACCCAATTTTTCATCTTCTTTCCTTCTGTTCACACAAAAGGCCTTTGTTTCATGTGAACCTTTGTTTAAGGCTAAAGAGCATCATAAGTGCCAGGTAGCAACATTGCATTACACGGGTGACGAGGTCAGGGTAAAACCCCTGTTAAGGAAGAGGAGAAGTCTGTGCTTTGGACCTCTCCTTGCCAGAGTCACAGAAAGGAGAAAAGGACAGGGCAGCAAAGCATGGGACAAAGTGCAAAATATGGTTCTTTTGGTTTGGTTTTAATCTGCTTCACTCCTATAACCAGAGGAATGCAAAAAAAAAAAAAAAGATCACAGTGCAACAACCTAACTATTTCATTTAAAGAAAAAAGTCACCAAAATATCTTTTGGGTTTCTTTTCATTTCAAAATGAAAATACAGTTCAAGTCAGAGATGGGGGTGGGAGGGACAGCCAATCTCTTGAAAGCTCCCCAGAGAGTTAGGCACTTATAACACTCCTCACCTTTTATTGCCCCTATGCCTCAAATCCTGCCCATCCCCTGTGTGATTTTATGCTGCCCTTCTGCTCTCCTTCCCATCTATCACATGGTATCTCCCTTTTCCGCTCATTTCCTCCTCTTCTCTGATCCATTCATGCATTCCAGCTTCCCTCACTCATCCCAAAGTTTGTTGGAACATCAACAGTCCTCCAATGCCTTCAGTCCCTCATCCTGCATGGCTGGCTGCATCCTGCCAACGGGCTCCCCTCCTGACAGCAAGGCTGCAGAGGGCTAAATCCTCTGCTTCTCATGGCCAAGTCAGTTCCTCCACAAAGAAGGGCAGGAACTGTGGGGAGAAATTTCAGCCTAGCTGGGGGAGGCGAAGAAGGCACAGTGTGAAAGTCCACAGCTACATACCAGGAGATGGAAATCAGTACAGCTGGGACTGTGTGTTCAGCTCGCAGCCAAAGTCCTTTCTCTCAAGGTTGTGCTGACAGACTACAAAAACAATGGCTGAAAGCACAGCATGAAAGCAAGCAATGGGGAACTTGTCCCAGCAGAAAGAATCCGTGAAGAGAAAGGTTTAACATGCTTGTTTAGATGTCAAGCCCTTGGCAGGGGCTTGTCAGGAGGGCAATGAAAGGTGTTAATCCAATGCACACCTAGTGCTTCTTGATGCACGTGTATTTCTCCCAGCCTTTGCACCTTAGTGCTTTCCTTAAAACTCAGTCCTTTCAGAGTGACATTTAAGAAGGACACCCCAGACCAACCCCCATCTGCTCCAAGACATAAGATACACTGCAAAAGAAGACATGTGGCAAGCAAATTTTTACCAGGAACAAATATTTGCCATTGTTCCGGATGGCTGCTATGCCACACTACATTCTTCCTGGCACACTAGGGTGGACAAATATTCTCGGAAAAGTAAGTAGATTTCTGCCATCAGAAAGGGCTGACAAACACTTCAGGCCACTGCACCCCAGGTCTTCATTTCTTGTCAAGCTGGGGGCCCTACCACAGGTAGGACTATGCACACAGCTGGCTTCTCTTGTGTGCTGGCAAGATGAAAGAGCCAGAGGATCAGGTAAATACTAGTTGTTAAAAAGATGTGGACACCCAGCACAGTGAAACCTGCACTAAGGGCTGCACACACATGCCCCGTGCTAACCAGCCACCTCTTAAGATCTCTCAAGATTTCCACTGCCATTTCATTTATTCTCTTGCTCAAGTGCCACGTCTACCTGGCAAACGAATTCCCTCTATTCCCTTATGCCAAGTTTCACTCCAGCATGTCAAAACCACTGCCCTACACTGCAGCATTCCTTTCCAAGTGAACTATTCCCCTCCTCCCTCCCACAGGTCCTGCTGATGGCAGCTCGAGGTTGTATAACTGTGCACTCCCTCCTTGATAATAGCGAGAACCAGGATTTCCTGGTATGCCAGAAATGGTTTTGCCACTCCTGCCTGTGTGAAAGGGGTGGGACAGGAGGCAAAGCAGCCATCGTGTGTTACAGCTCTGGGTCGTGTCTGTGCACCTTGACATCCCGCCAGGCTATAATAAGAGAGTCCTGCAGGGAGCAACATATGTCAAAGTTGGTAATTTTCCTTCCTGCCTTCACTCCTCGAAACCGCCTCAACTGGATCAACGCCCGCCCAGTTCCTTCTTTGGACAGCCAACGAAGCATGCACACTGCAGGAGCAGCTGCCAGCTCTGCTGGAAAATGTACAGACCAAAAGATCACCTGTGAGTGTGCAGCCTTGGCGTGAGCTGTTCTGCACGTCTGCAGCTCGACAATGCTGCTGTGGCTTTGGGAGGCAACAACAGCCGACCGCAGCGCCGGCTGGCCACTCGCAATCCACAGCCAGAGGCGCCTCTGAAAACATGTTCCCTGCAGCAGAGAGACCTTGCAGAAGCCTCACAAACTTCCCCTCATTCTTAAGCAGAACCAGGATTAACCAGGTTAATAATCCTCTCTCTCCCCTAGCAATTTTTAGCTTCCCTGGACAGCCATGGTGTCAGTCCACATCTGTAAAGAGCATCACGGGGCCATTTGCAGCTGGATTAGAGCCAGATGCAGGAAAGATTTGAAAGGTCCCTTGCACTGTCTTCCCTCAGACTTCCTTAGTGCTGCACTAACACCAGAACTGCAGGTGACTTCAAGTGCTGCCTACTTGTGCTCCCTGCCATGCCAGGCATTCGGCTGAGGTGCAGCCCTGGCACTGGGCAGCTGGGCTTGCGGAACTAAGTGGTCTTTGGAGCCCACAAATTGGCCTCCCTCCCAAGAAAAATCATCAAAAATTGCACAAAAAAGCCCCAGTCTCTTTATGTTTTCAGAAGTTTTGGTAAATTCTATAGCAGCCAGGTTTTTAACTGCTTCTATGGACGTAATTCAGATGCTGCATTGTTTGAGGCTGTCCCATCCCTCATCAGGGCCAATTTGGCTTAAGATTCTTTCTGAAGAAAAACTATAAACTCACCTGGCCAGTGATCTTTGAGCTCCCAGAATTGCCAAAGCATTTCTGCTTTGCCTTTCCTCGTTCTTCCTGCCTCCCTTCCCCCCAGCTACTTCACAGATGCATGTGGCCTGCTTCACACTTCCTAAGCCCCTACCTGAACATGAGATTTGCAGGCTGTTTATTTTTGTGACTAGGTTTCAGGGAAGATGGGAGCATCAGTGTCATCACATTACCGAGCTCACCACATTTTCTGCATTGAGCTCAGGCAGGCTGGCAGCACTGCTTGACACTGGGGCACTCCTCTGACAGGAGCAGGAAAGACCACGTACTCACACCAATTAATTCAGCTGATTTATTTTTAAATGCTGTAATAAGGCAGGCACAGAGTGAATGGAGAAGTGCAAACCCACTGAGATCTAGAAGGCTCTCAGAGCTGTCTATTGCTTTATGCCTCTGCCTGCCTCTCAGTTGTCTCTGCGAGTGATTCAGAAAACCCTGTTTAATCAGATTCAGCTCCTGCCATCTGTTAAGTGAGACACTATAGGGACTGAGTATTGTAACAAAATGCATATTAGAATTGCCCTTGATTTAGCATACTTTGTGCAACATGTCTTGTTGCCCTCATTCACGGCAATCAGAGCAAGGCTTTAAGGCTCCTTTTCCCTTTGGGGTGCAATGACTCGCTGCAGTGGATGAGCAGGCCACACCGACCCTCTGCATCCCCCCAGCTCTGAGTCACAGGCTGGGATTATAGGACATTTTAGGATTACAGACAAGCACTCTTCCAGAAATCTCCTTCTCTTCCGCCTTTGCCAGTATCTTTCTTAACAGAGGCTGTGTATGCTCTCTGATGTGGCAGAAAGGATGGAAATTCAGGGAATTCCTGGGCAGTTTGTGATTGTATAGGCAGGTGTCTGATCAAAGGTACATATCGATCAGCTTGGTCAGTGACACCTAGCACACATAAAGATGGGATCACATAAGTCCATCCATCCTTGTGCCAGGAAGCCTCTTCACAGTGAAAAAAAAAGTGTGTATTGGCAGTTGGCAGAGGTGGGTGCTTTGCAGGATGCCTGGCACTTCTGACGGCATTGGAGCAGGGGGCTTTATTTTACACACCTTTCAGATTATGTGCTTTGTGCTTTTTCAAGCAGTCACAGGTCTGTTGTGGTAGGACAGCAACCTTATTTCTTGAAGACAACCCAGCAAGATGCATCACAGTGCCATTGGGAGCAGAGCTGATTATCTCCTCCTGGTAGGGTGGTTTAGCTTGCCTCTCACAAAATCTGTGGCTAGGCAGTACCTGCCATTGTGGAAGAACATCTGCAGTGGCTGGAGGGGACGAATACCCCACTGTGTTTGGGAAACACCTCCTCACATGCTTCAGTGTGTCGTCCAGGCTACTGCTGCTGAAATACCTGACCTGGTTTTACAGGGATGGATACAGACATGAACATCAATGTTTGGAGAGTGACTCAGAGAGTCAGGGACTTTAATGAAATGCATTTAAAAAAAAAAGAAAGAAAAAAGAAAGAAGAAAATGAAAGAGGGAGAGCTGACTTCAAAGTGAGCAGCAGAGGACATAGGAATTGATGGATTTCACACTCAGTTGATTGTTGCAATTAATTATGTAGAAGGAGTTGTGACAGTGTGTACCAAACTGCTCCCCCAACACAGCTGGAAACTCCACAGTTAGTGAGGCCAAGGTAATCAGATGTTGCAGAGGATCCAGTTGCACCATATATTTCCACATCTTGCTCAAGCTCCCCAGGTAAGTGTCTGGATTTGGTTTCTGCGGTACCACACCATGTGCCCAAATTCGTCAGGACGGGCGTGTTTGTGCCTGCTACCAGCCTGCTGGGTTTGCCTCCCCGCGGGGGAAGCAGGGAGGAAGCAGAGAAATTGTCGGGTTTGCATTTCACAACCGCCTGCATAAACCAGGTTGCTGTGCACATCCCGTGGCTCAGCCTTTCAGGCCCAGTGTGATGGGAAGCGGGAGGGAGTGTTTACACAGCCCGTTGGCCACTCTGCAGTCGCTATAGCAACCCCAGGGGTCAGTTTATAGTAGGAGAGGAAGTTCACTTTTGGGGAGTTCAGCTTTCCAACACCAGCATCAAGCATGGCTGAAAAACAAAAGGCCACGCAGTGGGAGGAAACACATTTAAAGGAGCTTCCTATGTGCAAAACCACCCGAGCTTTCTCAGTCATGGGGAGATGCTGCATTCCTTTCCTCTTGGTCAAAGGCACGCTGCCATCCGGCTGATGCTTGAGCCAGAGGGGTACCTCCCCTCTCCTGCAGATGCCTGTGTGTGTTTGAGAGCAGAGCAGCTGTGGAGGAGAGCAGCGTGGTGCCCCACTTTCAGAAAACATCCCTGTGCTGGCAGCCCCAAGCCGAGAGCCGCAGGACCAATGTCCCAAGTGGACTTGCTGCACACTCTGCCTCTGCAGAGGCTGCTTGAAGACCTTCACAATGTCTCCCATGGCAGGAAGAAAAAACAGGCACTGTCCTTTCTGGCCTGGATGTAAACCAGCAAATGTCTGTGCATCCAGACTTGGGGTTCTTTGAACTTGTCATGCTGAGACTTAGTCTGCATCAGTGCTGCCAGTGGTACTGTGATTAAATCTGAATAAAATGACAGACATTTCTGAGGTGATGCCTAGGGAAACACCCTCTTTCCAAACACCACCATCTACCCCAGAAAGCTTTTCTTGACCTGTACAGCTCCTTGCTCTGTTGTACCTCCTTACCAAAATGGCCTGAATACTGACCAAGAGCTAAAAGAGCATCTGTCAGCCACTGTTAAAACAGAAGGACAGTGTCAGAGTGCAGTCATCCTGGGGAACTGTGTTCTCTCAGGGAAAGAGGTAATAAACACAGCATTCTCTCAGGGAAAGAGGTAATAAACACAGCATCCTCTCAGCCACAAGGGAAAACAGCCTGCAGCCTGAGTCCTTCTCTCTCCCAGCAGTTCCCATCACTGGAGCTCATTACGGTATGGGGGGCACAGGGCTTCTTTAAAAAAAGGTCCTCCCCTAGCTGAACAAGTCCAACACTAGATGGGAGAACAGGCCACAAACTTCCTGAGCTCCCAGCTGAGCTCCCCACTGTGCATCACACTCCAGGGTTTCAGAGCAGGGTTTCAGTTTACCTACCCTGCATGCTACCCCTCTGTGGTGTATATAAGGTTATAAAAGGACCCCTGCACTCAGCAGCTGCTGGAGAAAGGGCCCTGAGTAGTCGTGCTTGGTCAACAACTGGGAACATGCAATGGGTACTCTTGTGCCTGGTCTGGGCTGCAGTGTGGAACGTAGAGAGAAGGAAGTCTAGTGAATCCCAGGGAGGTGAACTGACTGCAGAGTGTCAGAGCGAGCAAGTTTTCCCTTCAAATGTGACAATTTACATCAGTGAAGTATCATTCCAATAAAGCTCCTTCTGTCCATGAAGATCTGCCCACCAGTACTTGGCTGCTGGCTGGCTAGGAGATAAACAAGGTAATGGCAATGTTAATGGCTGTGCTGGAGCCTGCTGTGCAGGCAGAGCTTAGGAGAGCTAACACAGGTGTTTCCCAAAGAACCGAGTTCTACAAAGAGGCAGCCCAGGGGAAGAGAGAGGGATAAAGAGAGGATATGGGCAGGAGAGACTGCACGAGTCTGTGTGTAGGAAGATTGGGAATTGTGATACATTATGCCAGAAAAAATATGCAGAAAGACACAGCTTCATGGAGAAACACAGGTTCCAAGGAGATGAGAGGAGAGAGTTACACCATGAGGCACTGTACAGAAGAAAGAAGGACCACATGGATGGGAAGGAATGACTCATAGCTCAGGCCTTCAAAACCAAAGTGATAAAAAGAGAGGAAAGATGAAAATGAGTGTGGGTGCTGCAGGGGCAGAATGGCAATGAAGGCTACATAGAGGAGAAAGGTGGCTGAGTGAGGGGAAGGACTTCATCTGGCTATACAAAGATGTCAGATCCGCTTGAGAAACAGTTGCATTGAAGATGGGACTCATCCCAAAGCAGATGTCAAATACATCACACATCTACTTCTCTCTGAAAAGGGGGAGCTACAGTAATGATGCCGGAAGAAGACATCCACCCCAAGCAGGTCAGATTTCAGTGAAAGAACCCTTTATGCCTAATAATCCTCTGCTCTTGGGTGGCAAGCGGAAGGGCAGAGATTTGGGATGAGGGCTGTATGTGTGTGTGTGTTTGAGGGCGATCTCCTGGGAGATTTTCCCCAGGGCTGGGTGTTACCCAAGGAAACATGAGTAGGTTTCAGCACTGCTTGACTGCTGAACTCCTCAGCAGAGAGGACTTTTCCAAGAAAACTCCACAGGTGGGTTTCATTTTTGCTGGCAACACCCATCTCGCACGTTTAACCCCACAGGCTTTGAGCGGGGGATGTATATAGGGCCAGCAAGCAACAATACATACATCCAGGAGCAATGAGCCAGCCTGCAGGACAAACTGCAAGAGCTGGTGGAACAGCTTGTGCACTGGCATGGCCCGTCACCCTGTGGCTATGGCACGGCAAGGATGCCCAGAGGATTAGGCCTCTGTGTGTCCACAGCAAGCAGGGTTTGGCATCTTTCAAAAAGGCTCCGGTTCAGGCCCTAGCTTGGGAAGCCCTTTCTCCATTGCCCTCCCCTTCCAGCCCTGCATGTGGATGAGTCAAAGCAATTCCTGGTGTCTCGGGGTCACCCAAGTCCCACACAGCCTGCTGCTAGCCCTGGTTACAGGACAGACCTGCCTGATCTCCTTACAGTAATTAACAACAGCCCTTCAGATGGTTTAATGTCGCTGGGAGTCTTTCTACAGGCTCAGCTCATGTCCTCAAACAGTGCTTCTCATTCCTTTTTCCATGTCAGTGAGCAAGGAGGGCTCAGCCCTCTGCCCTGGGTTCCATCCTGCAGCACCCCCAGCTCCCTGCATCTGCCTCACTGTACAGCCCACGCACAGTGGCCAGGGATGCTGCGATATCAGCTGAACTGGGCCACAGAGCATGGAAAAAGCAGGAGGGCACCCAGGTGACTGAGGCACCAGCAGTACACATAATAATGGCTCAAAACCTTGGCAGGGCTCTTTGGAAATATTACTTGTGGGCAGGGGGGACAGGGAGGTGGAGGAAGTGTAGTCAGCATTCTTTTATTCAGACTGTATGAAGAAAAATATCCTGAAACAATGCAGCTGGGATTGGCAGCTGTTGTGAGTCACTTGCCATAGAGGCAGAGGTCTGTGTGAAGCCCCAAGCAGAGCAGGAATTTAATCCATCTCCCCAGATGCTGCATAAAGGTGTGAAAATGTGAGCTTTGGTACTGGCTCACCATCTGCTTTGAGGTACATGTAACAACACAGTAAATACTGTTTGCATGTATTTGCAGATTTACTGGTCAGATAAGTGGTAAGGATGGCATGAAACAGGCCTGCTTAGAAACAAGTAAGGTTAAAAAGAGGAGTCTTCACCTTTGTTGCTACCACTTCTTTGTATGGAAATAATGCTTGCAGTCATTAGACTGTAAGTGGTCTTCACAGAGAGTAAAAGTAATTAGGGAGGAAATAATAGGAAGGATGTTATTTAACATTGTAAATGTTTCTATATCCTCACCTGTGCCTGGATATTGCCACTGCACCCACCTCAAAGGGAGTTTATTCAAGGAGAAAGAAAAAATTAGAGACAGAGAAGACAAAAATTGTATTGAAAGAGATTGAAAAGCAAAGTGGAAAAACCCTGTACTCCATAAAATCCTCTGGCTTATTAGAAAAGGTTTATCCCCCTCAAGTCTAAAGGAAATGAAAACCTCCAGTACCACAAAAAAGACTGGAAAAATAGTTCTGTTTGCCCACTCTCATCACTTCTGCCCCAGGGACAACCTCACCATTTTAAACTGATTTTCTAACCCTGCAGAGTTAATCTGTCCCAAGGTACACCTCTTGCCATCAGCTTCGAGTCACAGCGGGACAAAAAAGCCACTTTACTCCTCCAACATTGCTGTCCCCCTTCACTCTCTGCTGAAGACAAAAGCCAGGGGGGGTTATTTCTGTTTTCTCTGAGATGCTGATCCTGGGGGGCCAGTGAAGCCAACTTTCCACAAACATCTCAAGGCTAAGACAGCTTTCAGAAAGGGGATCAGGCATCAACAACACACCTGAATGAGGGTCCTGACCTTCTGAAAGGCTGGGAGGTGGGTCATCCCAGCATCCCAGTGGGAGGTGACATAGGTGAATCCTTGTACTTGTACTGTGCAGCATCCTCAGCTCATTCAGCTTACTTTAAAAGGCAGAGCCTCAAAATGAGTCCTGTTTGACTCCAAGTGGGAGATGGGGAGAGTCATGTTTTAATGTCTTTGATGCAGGAGCCCCGACAGCACTTCCTTGTGATGATGAGGACTGGTACTTTGCTTTTTTCTTAACACATTGTCAAGAGAAATCGAGTCATATACCAGGAATGAAATTTATCCACACTAATAACTGCAATAATGCCTGCTCACTTTTGTCTTCTTTTGCAAAAGTGCTCTGCATATAGAAAGGTTTCCTTATGCAATATGTCTGATAGATCCTACACTTTCAAAATGCACTTCTCTGCATCTAGCCAAATCTTCAGAGAGAGCATTTCTTGTTCATCTTTTATATCACACTGGAGGCTCTATCTGGTGCCTGGGTCCTCCTGCCCCTTGAAGCAGTCACATTTCCACCTAGGAGAATAGCAGTCAGGCCCATCCCAGGCGCATCTCTTATGGCTGAAGTACTCTAGAGCAGATATGCTTTAACTTTTGCTTCTTTTTGCAGCTTTCTTTTGACTGTTCTCATTATGCTTGGCTTAGCCTGTTTCCCAAATACACAGGACCACTTCCCTTTCTGTCTGGGGACAGTTCCACTTTCTCACTGTCATGTGCTGGCATGCTGTAGGTGTACTGAGGTATCCAGCTCTCCACAGGAAAGAGGTTTAACGATCATAAGATGCCCCTGTGGAAAATGCACCACTTTTCAAGCATAGGAGCATGTCAATATTCATACAAGGCAGGGAAACCCTTACTAAAAGAGAAAAATCCACTACATTTTTGTTCATTCTTCTTGAGGGTGTCCCTTCAACAGCACTCAACAGCTGTTAAATGGGATAATCGCCTGCTATCCTCATGTCACTAATTCAAATGCTAATGGCTCTCAGTGCATGAGAGGTTATTCAGCCATCCGGCACCCCAGGTACACTTTGCATGAGGAGGATGCTGAAGGGATTAAGCTCCCTTCTGGGATTCTAGAAACACTGCAAAGAAATGCTTTCAGATTAATTTGGAGAGGAGGTGATGTCCAAGACAGTGTTCTTGGTTTGTATGGCAAGGTTTTTGAAGTGGGGTGGCTCCAAGAGTGGCTTCTGTGAGAAGCTGCCAGCAGCTTCCCCCGTGTCCAATCGAGCCATTGGCAGCCAGACCTAAGATGGACCTGAAGCTGGCCACAGCTGAGCCCATCACTGATGGTGGTAGCACCTCTGACATAATGTGTTTAAGGAGAAAAAGTTGTCTCACAAGAGCAATTGCAGCCGGAGAGAGGAGTGAGACTATGTGAGAGAAACAGCCCTGCAGACACCAAGGTCAGTGAAGGAGGAGGGCGAAGGAGGTGCTCCAGGTGCCAGAGCAGATATTCCCCGGCAGCCCGTGGTGCAGCCCATGGTGAGGGCAGGCTGTGCCGCTGCAGCCCAGGGAGGTCCACAGTGGAGCAGATATTCACTGTGGAGGGCTCCATGCCAGAGCACGTGGATGCCCAAAGGAGGCTGCGACCGTTCCCCATGGCAAGCACATGCTGGAGTAGGATCCTGGCAGGATCTGTGGCCCTGTGGAGAGAGGAGCCCACCCTGGAGCAGGTTTGCTGGCAGGACTTGTGACCTTGTGGGAGACCCACACTGGAGCAGGCTGCTCCTGAAGGACTGCGCCCCAGGGAAGGGATCCACGGTGGGGCAGTTAATAAAGAACTGCAGCCTGTGGGAAGGACTCACCTTACAGAAATTCATGGAGGACTGTCTTCCATGGGAGGGACCCCTGGCTAGAGCAGGAAAAGAGTCTGAGGAGTCCCCTCCTTGAGGAGGAAGGAGTAGCAGAGACAATGTGTGATGAGCCGACCACAGCCCCAGTTCCCTGCCCCTCCCGCGCCGTAGCCCCAGCTCCCCATCCCCCTGCCCTGTGGGGAGGAGGTAGAGAATTTGGGAGTGAAGTTGAGTCCAGGAAGAACAGAGGAGTGGGGAGAAGGTGTTTTCAAGATTTAGTTTTATTTCTCATTATCATACTCCAATTAGATTGATAATAAATTAAACTAATTCTCTCACGTCGAGTCTGTTTTGCCCATGACTGTAATTGCTGAGTGATCTCTACCTGACCTTATCTTGATCAAGGAGCCTTTTCTCTCTCCTGTCCAGCTGAGGAGGGGAGTGATAGAACAGGTTTGGTGGGGACCTGGCATCCAGCCAGGGTCAAAGACAGGAAAAGCAGGCAGGGAGGAGGCCAGCAGGAAGGATTTGTGTGTTTTGATGTCTTAGAGGGGCTTCATCTCAGTGCTGAAAGACCCTGGTGCTGGTGTGCCCAGCCCAGCCTCAATGCCAGCCGACTGAGCCACGGGTCAGTTTGATCTCAGAAAAGTACTGCTTGTGCAGCGGTAGTGCTCAGCAAGCATAGGTCATCACTCTGCTGTTGTGGCCAAACCACTATCCCAGCAGTGCAATTTGGCTACCTGCACAGAAACACAGAGGCTTAGGAAGCCTCTTCCTAAGGGCCCGGTCACTGCCACAACTCTGCTCCTGGCCAGGTAACGCCAGGCTCAGTGACCCTCCACCCGTGCAGGGCAAAGTGCCAAGCTGTCAGTACCCCATGGGGCAAACCCTCTGGTGCTCCTTGCCTCTGTGACAGGAAAAAGGCAGCAAAAGGCGGCAGCAAAACCTTCAAAATCAACTCCACTTTTATGAAGCACACCTTGCAGCTTGATCCATGCTTTTGTGTGTGTGCGTGTGTGTGTGTACAAAAGGCAGTTGAATGCATTAATTTATATTTCACACATGCAATCTCCTGGCCTCTGCAAAAGGACGTATTGTCTTTTACCTGGAAATAACCACAGATTATATAGTCCCACTGTTAAACAGGTCACACCATTACCTGTCAGTGGTATCTACACAAAAACAGGACTGGAGTTAAGCCTAAAACTAGTCTGTTATGAAACTGCTGATAATACACAACCCATGGGAGATGGGCCATCAGTGTCTGTCCTTCTCCTGCACAGCATTGTGGTGATGACAAAGGAAAGGAACAATGGTGACTTCGGCTTCCACTGCAGGAACCGGTGGATGTGCCTTACCCATCCCTTCTGTTCTTCAAGGAGGGTACCCCGATCCCTGGTGTCTTCTGTCTAGAAAGTGGCAAGTAGGAAGAGAAAAGGAGAATTAACAGATCAATATCATACCCTCGAGGGGAATATATAGAAAGTGAGGAGGGTAAATGGCTGGGGAAAAAGGATAGATCTTCCACAGCTCTCAGCAATGCTCCCCTGAAACACTTGTGGCCACATTCTCCAAAGAGATGAATAATCAATGAACATGCACTTTTATCTCTTGAAAAAAACTCTTTTGATGTGAAACCAATGATGTGTTTCATAACTGGTCGTAAGTCCATGGAGGACACTATTTTTTAAGGCATTTCACTGGCCAAAGCACTTTCTCAGCCTCAGCATTCATCCTTGACTTTCTTTTTAATTTTGAAATGATCCTGAACTCAATTCTGCTGGCTTGATATCTCCAGTCCGCTTGGTATGTCATTCCTAATTCTAGTTCTTCAGCATCTTCTCCTCTGAAGAGTTACTTATGCACAAGAAAAGTTGCTCTCATTTCATGTTCCAATAAAAATGTGTATGTATCTGTTGCCATGGCAGTGGTGTGGGTTCCAACCAACCATTTTAGCCACACTAACTTTAAAATGGTAACAAGTTTGAAACTCCTTGGTTTTCTCCCAGGAAACAGAACCAGTGCAGTCAGCCCAATAATGAGTGCTGGAACACATTTGCCCTTGTGGGCTTGCGCATGACCACCAGGCAGCCGGGACTGGTCCCCTCCACGGGCTGCAAGGCTAACCCAGTTTCTTCTCAGAGCTGTCATGGCAACCTCCACGGTTGTGTTTGTCGTTTTGCAAGGAGAAACCTTCATTTTCTGGCTATGGCAAAGCCAGAACTCAATGCCAGTGGCAGTGCAAGTGGGAGAGCAGCTCAGCCCTTCACCCCAGGTCCTGATCCTGAACAAAACCCATGTCATGTGGTAGCAAAGAAGTTGGACACAGAAGGAAAAGCAACCTGTCTCTTACTCTTTTCCATTCTGGTGCTGCTCTATTCCTCACCAGGAAGCACATTCAGGCTGGCTTGATAAAGAAATGAGGCACGTGGAGCCA
The DNA here is from genome assembly GCA_013389985.1 of Dryoscopus gambensis. Taxonomy (NCBI): domain Eukaryota; kingdom Metazoa; phylum Chordata; class Aves; order Passeriformes; family Malaconotidae; genus Dryoscopus; species Dryoscopus gambensis. Next base: position 142,395 of record WEIT01041342.1, on the reverse strand, counting down.
CTTCCTGTGTGCACACCATGAGTCAGAGCCTGCCCCTATTCATTTCCAGTCCTCCCTGAACTCAAGGTCATTGCGCACACACACCTGACTCATCAGAGGTTTGGTACCTTCAGATCCACAAAATCCATGGGAAGAGCCCAAACAGGGGAGAGTGATCATAGCTTCACACAGAGGAAGGCAACAGTGGGAGCTCAGTCTGTACTGGAGTGTGCACGAGCACGGCACAGGTTGAGGGGCACCTGCCTGGGCTGCTCCCAGGACCTCTGGTTGTGCATTTACCCATTTCCAGCCACTCATTACTCTGAGAGGGAGCTGCCCACAGCAACAAAGAAATGTCAGCACTTTACACTAGAAACCTTGCCAGTGAAAGGGGAGAGAAAAATGTTGTGAACCATGAGGCAGACACCCAAAAATCCCTCCTGTGTGGTGGGGAGAAGGTAAAAGGAGAAAAAGGGGAAAAAAAAAAAAAAAAAGAAAAAAAAAGGAGGAAAATGCCTGGGAGTTTGATTTATAAAGGGAAATGAGCTGTAAGATAATGTGCTTGGACTGGCCAAGCTGAGGCGGGTGCGAGAAAAGTGGGTGACAGCCAGCAAGCACCAGAAAGAGCCTAGGCAGTGGAGAGGGAAAAGCACAGCCAGCTCAGAGGAAGTGAGATGCACAGAAAGTGCATGCTAAGTAGGAGTGCCAGGATGACATTTGAAAAGGGGAAAATTTAGGCTGAGTGTCAGGAAAAGCTTCCTGACAGTGAGATGCATGCACTGGAGCCATCCCGCGGGAGAAGCCCTGGAAGCCTCATCACTTGGCTTGCAAGGGCTGAGCGTGAGGAAAGCTGCAAGTCCTGGAAAGGCCTTGCAGAAATCCAGAGCTTGCAGAAAGTCAAGAGCAAGGCTTGCATTAATTACAGGAGGCCTGGCTCAGAGATTAACTCCACAGACAGGAAGATTGTCCAGGAAGAGGGGAACTCCCAGTAGGTGACTGGGAGGCAGCAGGTCCCAGGCACAAGCATCACTCTGCCCATGGTAGCCTAGAAACAAATAGGTGAGCACAAGAGGGAAACAGATAGGGAAATAAAAAATCCCTTCTCCTTTAAGGCAACATTATCTCTCAGCTAAGAGTTGCTCTGCGCTGGCCAAGGCACAGTTAGTCAGGGCTCAGGCTTCTGTTAGGCTGGGCCCCTGGGAAGGCCAGCTGCCAAAAAAAGAGGGAAATTTTGCTTTAGTCAGGGGGTAGGGCATGGGTGTATTGGGAGGGAAATGAGGGAGAGAGTGAGGGAGCTTGCACAGGAGAGCGAGGCAGAGAGGGGGAACGTGTGTATGCACTGTGTCTCTGGATGTGAAGCAAGGCAAGAAGCCCAGCAGGGTGGCTTGGGAGTGGGGGAAGGAGGTAATGGCTGCAGGCAGAAGCCAAGGAAGAGAAACTCCAGGAATGATGCTGTTTCTCTCCTATCAAGAAGAAGCCTTGTCCAAAGAAACCTGTGTTAAAAATAGCCAGGGCACAGACTCCATCCCCAGAGCTCCCTGAGCCACCAGCCTTCCCCATCACAGGAGGAGGAGGAGGCGATTTCCCCTGCGGGGAGGAAAATGGAGTAACTTCTCCTGCAGGGGACTATCCCTGTGCCACATCCCTGGGCACACTGCTGGGCCAGCTGTGCCCAGCCTGGTGGCGTGGAGCCTTCCACGGTGGCACATGAAAAGCGACAGCATGCAGCTCCAGAGCTGTGAGCCAAGCTCACAGGCAGCCTGGTGTGAGCTGAGCATCATCCCACTAATTCCAGTGGCCTTACTGGGAGCTGACATCACAATGTCACTTCCACAGCATGAAACCAAATTTGAAACTCTGATCCCTTGTGAGCTCCTTCTGCCCCCAAGAAAAGCATCTCTGTGCCAAAGGTAGCCACACATTCGTGCAGGAGATAGTCAGGCATGGACAGCTAAAGCAATAACTGGGCTGTGACACAGCTGCCCTGGGAGTGCCATCCCTCTCCCACCCCAGCTTTTACTGCTGTGTTCCTTTATTCGGATACACTGCCCTCTCCATTTAAACAGCAAACCCAGCAGGGCAGGAAATGACAGCCCATGCTCTTGCCAAGCCAACAGAAACGGAGCTAAAGTGGAAAGCCTATTTTAGGAGTGAAGCACAATATAAAGAGGTTGCATTTATTTCCAGACCAGACATTACAAACCCAGGGAATTCAGAGTTAAAGTTATGCTTAAAATAAATTCAAACTTGTTGAAGTGTGGCAGTGTGCTACCAAGGCACACAAATAGCCTTAATTCTGCCCTGCAGTGGCACACAGCCGTATGACTGTGATTAAAATGCTTTAGTACTTGTGCTCCTAAACTAGATTACCCTGATAAATACATTTTTTTCCATATCCCCTTGCTTTTCTCCTCCCCCAACAACCCTGTGCCCCACATATTGCCACTAGCACAGATTTCACTGCCTACCAGGAAAAAAAAAAGATACATATCACAGGTCCTTCACATCTGTAATGGGAGCCCCGGGCTAAGCGCTGTCTTGGAAATACCCTCCCTCCCACCGTCAGATCCACAGCCACCCCTGCCCAAGGCTCTGGAGAGCACAACTGAAGTGTGCACCAAGTGATCATTTAGCCCTGCTGGGGAGAAGGGAAGAGCTTTCCTCACACCTTTGATACCATGCGTGTAATCTACACGCATGTACTTATTTTACAAGCCTGTTAAAACCTTGGGTTTAAAGTGTAGAGGAAAAAAAAGAGAGAGAGAGAAAGAAACATCATCTGGATAAACAATTACGGCTTTTTGTCAAGGATTCAGGAGCTAATCGAGTCCAGATCTGTTCCACATTCATATTTACATGTGAAATTGTACTTACTGAGCTAGAAAAAGTCAGATTAGCATCAAGAGTCAGCTCTGCCCCTCAGCTACATAGCGCAAACTCAGGAGTGAATGAGGGCTCCCAGGGTGTAACAGAAGGCAAAGTTTGGCCCCAAATACTTGAGGGCCATGTGTCTGAGATGCACATGAAAGGGGCTGCTCTGCACTTCAGCCCAGTTTGAAATGATTCTCCAGTAGTTGTATTTACTTAAGAGAATGGGTGGCCTGAATTGTCACGATGTGTTCAAATATTGGGCTCTAAATCACAGCTGTCCACTTATTTGCACTTTTGCTGCTGGGCAGCAGGAATACCCCTGGAATTAGTCAGCATCAGATGCATTAATGAGCTAACAGATATCTTATGGTTTACAGTTTGGACTTCTTTTGTTCACATAAATACACACCTCCTCTCCGCTTGTTTCCCAGAACAGTATCTTCTTGAATACGCTGACTTTCCAGGTTTATTTTATTTAGCCTTTATTAGTGAGCTTGCAGAGTTGTCTGTTACATGCGGAAAAGCACCTTGCCCCAGCAGCCCTTCTGAGCATTACACCAACCTTGGAGAGACTCAGGAGTGTGAGGAGAAATGGTCCAGCCTCCGAGAAGTTCCTCTTCACAAGCCAAAAGCTATCCTCTGCATGCAAAGATCCCAAGTAAATATGGAACCAATAACAACCACGAGCAAAGCCCTTTACATAAGGAAAATATTTACAAAGTCCATGTTACAAGTCACATCGTCTGGAGGAAAATGCGTGCACCTTTGCTCTGCAGAAAGCAAGTAATTTGTTGCACCAAAGGAAAGAAAATGTTGTTATCTGGGTTAGCACTCCCACGATTGATTCATCCCACTTCTCCACTGCCAGAAACCTTTTATAAATCACAGCTATAGCATAGGTCATGATTTAATAACTTGCCAAGAAAATTTATCCCATGTGAGAGGACTTCAGGACCAGTGTCAATTCTTTGCAACTTGTATGCCTAATGGATGCTAATTGCAAACCATAATCATTTTTATTAAACAAATCAACAGAGTTTTTACCAGGGTAATGCATGGAATCAGTGGGAGCCAGGTTTTTGTGTGTGTGAATAAAACAGTTTTGCAGAAAAAAATGCTTATTTGCTGACACTGAAGTTTCTTGTGGGAATACATCACTTTTATAATTAAATTTTCATCTGGAAGATTTTTCAGGTCAAAAATGGAATTTCTGGTCAGAATCATAGCAGGGAGGAACACACAGGAAGCCAGGCTCTCAGCTGAGCACAGCCAAACCTCTTGCTTCCCAAGCACTTGGCTTAATTACAGAGCCAGCAGCTCATCTGCCATATGGCTGCTCCTTACCTGGTCTTGACCACTTTTGGCCATGCTTCTCCAGCACCATTTCCTGGTTCTCCTTCCAGCCCCTCCCAGGAGCAGAAGGTGCAAAGCCACGGGCTGAAAGTATCTGCTCACTGTACAATTGTATTTTCCGGGAAGCATCCCCAAATGGGTGCCTGCCTCCAGCCCAGAGGAGGACGAAGGAGCAACACCATTGCCAGCAGCCGCTCTCACCCACGCAACAGGATCCGGGAGAGGATGTCTGGCCCTATCTGCCTTCCCCTCCATGTGCAGGAACACACCATATCAACAGAAAACACCTTTAGTAAGGGCATAAATGCACCTCCCTCCCTGGGAGGCGCACGGCATTATCTGCAGCTGTGGAAGGAAGCAGGAGAGCTGAGCTGCTGGCAAGCCTTCCTGCGCTCACAGCCTGATTCACCCGAACAGCCCGGCTGCTTTTTGCCACCATAATGACCACACACCAGGGCTGCAAGCCTGGTTTAACCGGCCGGTTTGTGACACTCTTGTGCCCACAGAGTGGTACTGAATAGCTGGAAGGGGCTGGTGAGCCCCTCCACAAGCTCCTCTGTGTCGCATACCTCAGCCAGGCTGCTGCAGCAGAGGTTGAAACCGAGTTGTCACCAGCCCCACCGCACAGCCTCGTCCTCCGTTCACCTTCAGGAGGGCAAGTCAGAAGTGGTTCAGCTCAGCCACCGCAGTCAAATGAGTCTGAAACAGTGTTAGGAGGGATTAAAATCATGTGTGAGTGTGTGTATGTGTGTGTGGTTTCACAACACCTCCCTCTCCCCACCGCCAGCCACACCAGTTTCCTCAAAGAAAAGCAGAATAGTAGAGCACAGACCCAAAGTTATGCCGTGATGCATTAAAGCCTTGTTTTCCCACTGCTTAAAGAACTGACCCAGCCCCTTCAAATGTTCCCAGCATATTTGAATTGTGAGTCAGAGACCACAATGGAGACGCTTCCCTAGCTTGACAAAGTTTAAGTATCTCCTGCCAAATAGCAATCACTGATTTTTTGCTCTGTCACTCATGAGTCCTGTTCCTGCTTCTCTAACTACACAAAACACACTGCCTCATTGTGGAAGCCAGGATTACTGTTGGATGCTTACCTGTAGCATCTCCAGCTTTTCATAATCCCCTTCCTGAGGGGTGCAGCTAACAAACCAGATGGAAATTTGCAGGTATTGAAAGCTCATGTCTCTGTACCCAGTGTGGAAGCAATAGAGGATGGAAAGAATAGCAATACTGAAAAGTGAGGCCAGGAAACACTTCATCTTTGCAGGCAGGGTCTAACATTTAAAAGGAATAATAATTCAAGAACAAGATTTCCACAGACTGGTCTGGCACCTCACTTAGCAAAACACCCTAAGGCTTAGGAGTTAATCTGTGATGGACCCTTCCTTGGGCTTCATTCACCATAGCTAAAGCAATTGCCTGTCATGAGTTAGCATCCAGAGCAGCAAAATAAATTTTTACTCTTTCAGTTGCAATGGCAAAAGGCCTGCAGCACTGAGCAGAGCTCCATTTTCTTCCACACCCTCCTGCCACCACATGTCATCCAAACAGCTCGTACAGCCCTGCTCAGGGCAAAAAGATTATTATTTTACTCACTGTAGGTCACATTCATTTTCTATTTGTTAATTTTTCTACACAATCATGAGTGCTAGAAACATTTTTTCTTAATTAGCTCCCCCCCCGCCCCCGGCCCTTTTTCTTCCATCAAAAGGCACAATTCTCACACAATCTGAGCACTCTGGCAAAGAGGCACGAGGGCTTCAAGGAAAGCCCCCAGTAACAGCGTGCAAGGCTTGATCTGCAGTGAGGAGAGCTGGCAGCCCTGCAGTGCACCTCAGCAGGCCAGCTGTTGCTCCAGTGGTGAAGCCACGTTGGGAGGAGTTAAAGGACCAGCAGCTGAGAAAAAAAGTCAGACGCAACCAAATGCTCCAACGTTACAGGAGGTCGAGGTTGTGTGCGTGCACGTGTGTGCATTTGCTTTATTTTCCTTTTTTTTCCCACCGCAACTAGACTTAGTATTTCTTCAGAGGATTCATGCTTGTACTTGTACCAAGAAATCATTCCCATTATCTCCTCCATCGCCTGGGCTGCAGTGCAGGGAGCAGCCTGCTGTTATCCATCCCTGCTGTCTGGGGTTTGGGACAGCTGGGCTGCAAGGCTGAAGAGATGGGGGAGTTTCTGGGCTCTGGGGTGCACGGGGAGGAGAGAGATCATTTTGAGTGCTGCTAATCTCTCTCTGCAGGAGCGCTGGGTTTTGCCTCTGTAGCACCTGCCATGGGGCGCCTGGGGGTGGGACACAGGAGCAGGAAGAAAAATAACTTAAAGCAAGATTTACTCCCTTCCTTATTACTTAATGCTTGCCAAAAAAAATTACACAGAGGCAGGGGGTTGAATAGGTCTGAGTGGACTTCACATAACTGATGTAAACATTACACTTGGACATCTCTCTCCTTTCAGGAAGGGGGAACCTTGACTGAAGCTGTGTCCAAGCCCTAGACAGAAACCCAGGAGCTCTAGGATGTTCTTCCCAACTCCGCCTCAGGCTTGAAATTTCAGGACCATGGTGTTATGCTGACAAACCTGAGCCATGCCAAACTCAAGATAAAATACCAGTGACGGATTCAAACCTCCCATCCCCCCTGAGCACAGCACACATTGCTCTGAGCTGTGCACATGTACTGACCTCTCCCAGCTTGGTCCTGGTGACAGGGTGATACACGGCCCAGACCTGCACTCCCTGAACGCCCCACAGGCTCTCATCTAGCATGGAGACAGGCACTGGAGGTGCATAACAGGGAACAAGGAAGAAAAAGAAGCTGTTGCACTGTGCAACAAACACAGCTCATAATACGAATCTCATCTGAGCTGAAAGAAAAATCCTGTTATATGGCCACAGTAGGTCAGACCAGCCAGTGCAGAAGGATGCAGTGCATTTTTAGAGCACACTATTCTGGACAACAAGCTTTGGAAAGTGTTTCTGGAGGCTGAGCCAACCTCACAGTGCTAGGCCCAAAAATATTTAACGCGTGCTCTTCTCAAAAAAAGGCGTTTTAAAGGAATCTGGACTGCAATCTGAATGCAAGCAGCTTCTTTCAGCTCTCCATCCTCAGAGGCAGTACAAGCAGATCAGGCAATTCAAGATAAGCTGGCCCTGGTAAAGTCTCAGCCCTCAGCTTGCTCCTTAAGCCAAAAATAAAGAATATGTCTGCAAAACCATTGCATATTCACCTGGTAAGTTTCTAATGCTGTTTGTCGGAGCAGTGGCTGCCACCAGTGCACACCACAGCACTCTCCCTGGTTTTGTGCCACCACCGAGCCATCAGCTGGGCCATGAGAGTGTCAGCTGCTGCTTGCATTACAAAATCTGGAAGGGATGGAACCTGAAACCAGAGAAGCAGCAAACAAGGGCCACAGCAGAGCAGGACGGGCTGCTCACCAGAAGTACCTCCAGCACTTAGGAGATGACAGATTTTCTGGGCACTCAGAAAGCCTACACGAGCACGTGCATTTGCACAATGTGCAATGAACCACTGGCTCTGCTGCTCTTTTGACAAGGGCATGTAGTGATGGGACAAGAGGTAATGCTTTTAAACTGAAAGTAGATTTAGATTGGATACTAGGAAGAAATTCTTTACTGTGAGCATGGTGAGACACTGGAACAGGTTGTTCAGACAAGCTGTGGATGCCCCATTCCTGGAAGCGTTCAAGGCCAGGTTGGACAGGGCTTTGAGTAACCTGATCTAGTGGAAGGTGTCCCTGCCCATGGCAGGGGACTTGGAACTCACTGATCTTTAAGGTCCCTTCCAACCCAAACCATTCTGTAATTCTATGATGGCACATGAGACTATAGCATCATCTCCTCACATCTGACATTCAGACCCGAGGACTTCAGAGGCCTGAAACAGGGGGTGCCCCTCTCACCTTCCCCTGCTAACTCACAGCAGTTGCAAGGGAGGCAGCAGCCCAAGTCCCTTCTCCAACCCACTGCCGGAATCACCAGCAATCCGCCAGGCTGTTACGCCCTTACAAGAGGGCTTGGCAGAGCAGCTTCCCTAGCCAAGGCAAGGTTTGTATCAGGGGCTAAAGATCAAACTGTATCTATCTCTGAACACACCTTTGTTAGTTTTGGCTGCACCCTTTCAGGTATCACCTGCCTCCCCAGGCAAACACGTTCCTATCCCGGGCACCACAGGCCTGCTGCACTCCTCCAAGCGCTGCGTCCCCCTGCCAGGAATCTGTGCACCTACTGCATCCACACCAGCAGCCAGCAGCCAGGGAGGGAGAGCCCCAGCACTAACGTGGCTGCAGCAAGGATGTTGCAGGGAGCAGAGGAAGGAGCTGGAAGCAGACTCACGGTCAGGCTGCTGCTTGGCATTGTTGGAAACTGGAGTGGAAAACTGGCACCGGCATCCAGCCACCCCAACAAACATTGCATTCATATGCAGAGCTACGGAGCAAACGATCTGTCAGTTGTTCATCTGGAGAACAGGTTTCACCAGCCTGGATTAAATGATTATGTTGCCGCAGCATGTGCTTCTGGCTGCTCTTGGAGATAAAGGAAGTAAGACTCAAGGAGCCTTACAGGAGAGAGGCCTGACCCTGCAACCCAGCTCCCAGCACGTTTATGCTTGGAGAAGGTTCGGACCAGCATGGAGCATGGGGGATGGGGAGCAAGTGTGTTTAAAAGGATGGATTTTGGTGCTGATGCGCTGAAATCGCTAATGCAAGAAAACACCTCATTCAATCGAGAACAGAAGGTGCACACTTTACCTCCAATTACTGCCTCCAGATGTGCACCAGACTGGCTGTATTTCTGAGCCTGCTGCTCCTCGTTCCCACAAAGCTGAAGGCAGAGGGAGTGCAGTTGGAGGTCTAACAGCACATGTGCAGCTCCACCAGAGCCTGCGTCCTGCCTCCACAAAACCCCCGTTGAGTGACTCCCTTAGGATGAAATTGCAGTCGACTTAATTCCAGGCCATGAGCATATGTCTGGCTACGGACATTACTGCAAGCACACAAGGAAAAAAAAAAGAAACATAAAGGAGAAAGTGCGAAAAAACACTGGTAATCCAAGCCCGGTTAGGATAATGGGTGTTTTCCTCCACAGACAAAAGCTGCTTCGCTACCTTTGGCAGTCTGGCCAGCTTCCCTGCATTAGTCTTTTGCAAGGCAGAAAAGAAAGGCTGGCACCAGCTTTGCAGACTCAAAACCAAACTATTGCACCAAACCCATGGGCCCCAGCAGCACCCCCTGAATCCCTCTGGAGCCCACAAGGGCAAAAAGCAGAGGCTCAAAGAGCTAACACAGCAATTTTAGGACTCTCACAGACTTCAGAGGGCCTTGAACCCTTGTACCAGGGAGCCCAAGGCATCTTTTTCCACTCCGTGGCCTTTGATGGGTCGTCAGAGTCCGCCCCATGTCCCCATCTCTCAGGGGATGATGTGTCTGTGGTGAGCGCAGTGAAAGGCACAGGGATGCAGTCACAGCACAGTGTGGGGAGCAGAAGCTGGAGCCACCTCCCTCTGCTCCCACCGTGTTTCACAAGATGAGCAGTAACAGCAGCACTGTTGCTTTCACGTTTCCCTCTTTTTTTCCCCTCAGAAAGAGCAAACCCGTGCTCTGAGCATTGGGAGCTGTTACAAACACTGCTCTGGGGAGAAGTCCCTACAAATAGCCTGCAGCAAGCACCCAGCACCCAACGCTCTCAGCTCAAGCACTTGCAGGCTGGCAAATCCCTGAGCCATCCAAAGTAAGGTCTTATCAATGGGAAGTGCCAGACGGGCCTAAGCAACACTGAGCTGCCCTCCCCACCTCGAGTGGCCATGAAAACACATAGGATTTGTCCAGCTGGGATGGCTCCCAGTCAGGCATTTACGTTTATGGCTCATGGACGGGTTTTTAAAAATACATCCCAGTGCATGCACGGATGTACTCCAAGATACACTTATATCCACAAGCACATGACCTAGGAGGTGGGTTAGAGCTGAAGTGACTCAGCCTCCCGGTTACAGGAACAAAATTAGCAACCACTCATAGACGTCTTATGTCTTAGATGGGGCTAGATGGCACTGTAAGTTAGTTAATGTCCCTTTGCCTCGGGAGATTTCACTTTGGCATTAAGATCAGTGGAAAACCAGGAAAGCTGGTGCTCCCTAGGATATATTTTCCAGAGCTAGGCTAGTAATTCACACCAACAGCCTGATTCAACACATTTTCAAGGTACCTAGTTAGGAGCTGTGTCCAATAATTTAGTCACTCTCTGGAATTTACTTTTTTTTTTTTTTTGAAAAATAATTCTTGGCTTGACAGCATTTAAACATATGTTTTCTCCAAATAACTTGGCCTACATTTTCCCTTCTTTAATTTATCCCATTTCTCCTCATTAACCCCTGCCCCCCCACCCCCGTTGTTCCCATGCTGGATCCCTCTACTTCTCCCGGGAGAACTGTGATGAAATGACATTCGCCTCCCAGACCTCCTGGCACATCACCCCTTCTCTTCAGGATCAGCCCAGCGGGGCAAAGAGCCCTTTGGCCCGGAGCCCCTGGATCACTTAAGGATGCACAGCTGAAACGGAGCAAAGCAAAGTGGTGGAGGGAGGCGAGGACCGGGCTTGAAGGGACAGTGCCTGGCTGTATTCAGGTCAGAGCATTCCGGTCCCACGGCCTCGGGTGTCTGCCTGAGCTGGTTGGGAGACGAACGAGTAGGGATCTGCCCTAATCTCACACGCAGACCTTCCAGAGCCTCTGCACAGCGGCGAGCACGCTGTGGCTGATGGCACCGTGCCACCGCAAGGGAACGGCATCCACGTGGCTGTGGAGGAAGGGGGACGTGCAGTCCTGGTGCAGCGCATCTGCCCCTGGGGCTGGGAAGAGCGTGGCCACCTCTTTAACAGAGAGCCTATCCACGCATCTAGTACTCCGATGGGTATCTCTCTCCCATCAGTTAACAAAGGGAACAACCTCCTAGGGAGGGGGGGGGACAACCAAAAAAGCACACCAAACCCCCCAAAACCCCAAAACACTCTTCCCAGCACAGGATCCCATCAGCTCCCTGACCGCCTGGGTCATTCATGCCTGTGAATCGTTTCCCCGAGAAACAGATTAGTCACGTACATTTGCAATGGCAGCGATTTTGCCAAATAGCTGAGGAGCGGGGCAGGAGGAGAACAGCAGCATGACAAAAACAGGCAGAGGAGGGGAGAGGAGAAACAAAATGTTTCTTGCTTTTCTCCCATGCCCCTTTGGTTTCCAACACCGTTTGCATGCACAAGCTGCTGAACAGCTGCATCACGTGGCGGTGAAATCCAGGCGTTATCTGCCCAGAGACTTGGACAACCCTGCCTTTCCTTTTTCACCCCCGGGCTGGCAGAAGCATTTCCCAGCAGCCAGAACACTGACAGCTTCTCTAAGGTTGGGACCAAAAGCCTGCCATAGTAGGAGCAATGTTTGGCAACTGGGTAAACCTCTCACTTGAGCTCCCATCTTCTGAGTGACTGACAAATGCCAGACGCCGGCAGGGCTGACACAGGCTCGGGGCTGCAAAGTGTCCCGCTCAGAGGCAAGTCACTCGGAGAAAAAAACAAACAGGTAAAGGTCCCCAGAAATCCAGCTCCTGATTAGTACGTGGCTTACTGCAAACAGTTACTTCCTTCTTCCCATAACAGGCGTGAAAAATCACCGCTGTCATGAGAGCAGCAGCGCGTGGAGCTGCGAGCAGGTCAGGCTGCTCCTCTGTGCTGGGCGTGCTTGTGGCAAACTGCCCCTGTCCCGACAACCTTCCAGCCACAAATGCCCCGGCAGGTAACAAAGAAGGAGATTCAAAGCAAGAACACCTGAGTGATCCAGTAACAGGGGGAAAAAAATGCAGGCTGTTTCGGGTCATCTGATTTGTGCATACATTCCCAGACACTCAGTCTGTCCCTTGTAGTTCAGGGAAATGCTAAACGGGCAGCATGGCCTGAAGAAACTGTAAGGAAGGGAAAAGCAGACGAGTGCCTGGGAGAAAGCTGATGAGCTGGTTTTCAAGACAAGCGTTACTACTGCAATAAGAGATAGGGACACATGTAGGCGTTCCCTGTCCTGGTAATAAATAACAGCTACAAAACTCTTATTAACCTCTGTAAAATATGTTGCTTCTGCCAGTCCATCCATCATGAATCTGTCTGTTACTGCGGTACTCACTTCAGCAGTCCCAGAGAAAGACAGAAAACACAGCAGGCCAGCCACAGCATCCCACATCCCAGCCAAAGGGAGTCACAATTGTAAAGGATGCATCCTTGTTGTCATAAAAATTATGCACCCCTCTTGTATCCTCTGCCTCAGGGGGCAGCACTGAAAAAGGAGACTAAAATAGAAGCATCACTTCTGAAACAGGAACTTCACCATAACACAAAATAAAATTTTTAAAAATGACCTCAAGAATCTTCCACCTTTCCTTCCTAGGAGCAAGCAGCCCTGGGGCTTGGCCTGAGCATCTGGCCCGGTGAATTCACTTGCAGTCCAAAGAAAGCCTGGCCCCATTCATCAGCAGGGATGGGAAACGCCAAGTCTCTTCTCCTCTCACCATCCCACTTCCTGGAGGGGAATTCAAGGAACAAGTGGCCTGATATTGCTGAGAGAAGTTCTGTCCCATGTGCTGCCAGGCTTCCCACGCTGTCCCATTTCAGAAGCAGCATGGGGAGGAGGGGGAAATGCATAAATCAGAGCTCTGATACTTGGCACTACACCAGGACATAGATTAGACTACTCAATCATTTTAATTGCTATCCAACAGTAATATTCTATTTAGTCGACTTACTCTAAAACATGCATAGCATTTTGGTATGTTTATAATGCTAACTGGGAAGGTCCTCAACCAAACAGCCGCCCTCAGTAGCAAAGCTGTGTATTTGGGGAGATTTATTTGGTTGGCTGTTTTCAGAACTGCACTAGAATACTGTTTTTCTTAGCTTTTTTTGCTTCAACATATATATTTTTGTCTATTTACTTGTCAATCTCATGTATTTGGCAGACATAAAAAAATGCAGAGCAGTAACCTAAATTACACACACTTCCCATGCAACACAGGGTTATTCTTCCATGTCTTGTTTCTGCCCTGCATATTTAATTTTGTACTCCTGTGAGGACTTGGGTGCTCAGGAAGAATGCCATTTTTAGAATTACCAGACCTAAGTAGCTGCAGCTACATAAATGAGGAGTATGTCAAGACCTGAGGGGAGCCAATGGTTTTACTAGGTCATCAGTTAAGCCACATGGCCAGGAGTGCAGGGTGTCAGTGAAGGAGATAATCCACCTCCAAGACAGATCCCAGCATGCCTCCATGGGAGTTTTGTGCTTCACAGAGGCACTTTGCTCTCCCTTAAGAAAGGTGGTACATCAGAAAGAGTTCCTTCCACTCTACCTGCACCATTACCACCTGTGTTATTGCGGGTAGGCACTAGGATGTTTTGGGTATGCAGAAGCTGTTACCTACCATATACTGAGCAAAACCACAGGGAAAAAGATGGTGCAGCCTCTGCTCTGGCTGTGTTTATCCCACATGTCAATGAACAATAAAAACAGGGCACTGAAAAATAAACCTCACTGCTTCAAAAAGCCCCCAGGAGAGTATCTTCAATGGTATCATATTTTTTCTGTTTCTTTCTGATCCTTTTTTTTACTGTTGAAGTTGACATCTTTTTCCTCTTGCTGAACCAGCATTTCCTGACAGCAAACCATAGTCACAAATTTTCCATCCAGCCCTGAAGTGGATTTCAACATTTGGTGCTTGTGCATGCTTATGAAAAGAGAACAATGTCAATCTCAGAAAATTATCTACATTATGTTCAAAAGGGTACCACCAGTGAGGAGCAGCACCTGCATTTGGGGAAGTCCAGACACTCTCCAGTTTCTTTGCCTCAGAACTGGGGTCAGCTCTTCTCTGGTCACTTACATTTGTAATGGTGATCCTCCTTTGCATGTTTCCTGCCCAACTGACTTGTCACTTGGAAAAAAATCCTTCCGTCAGAAACGCTGTCTTTCGTGACACAGCACATCCCCTTTCAAACGCCCTGGGGACATGCTGATGGTTTTAAAACCAAACATCTTTGAAAAGAGCAGTGCTCTCCCAACAAACAGCAGTACTGTCAGGCCTCGGAAGGCAAACTAGCAAGGCAGAAGTTTGTGGGAGGAGATGGTCATAAATACAATAGTCAGCTTCTTAGTCATCATCCCCGGTGCCTGATAACCATTCCCTTGTTTCAGCTGCCCTGTGCATGACAGTGACAGGACAGCCCTCCACATTTGGAGGACTTTACCCAGCAAAATCTCCTCAGGGATGAACAAGCACTTGAGTGTAAACACACCCAAGAACTTTTAAAGAAGTTGAAAAAGAAAAATCTCTTGTGTTGTGAGAGTCACCAGGCATGAGGCAGCCTGGGTAGAGCGGCCTCCAGCCTGCAGCAGTTTCACTCAGCAACCCCAACAGTCAAGGCTTTTTTTTGGGAGCAGGGATACACACAGCAAAAACTAGCCTGTCCTCACTCCGAATTGCTGCCTGCAGGGCACTCAAGCCAAAGCTGTCTTAATATGCCTTTAAAAGTAGGCAAATGACAAGCAAGGCATCATTTCCTTCAAAGCCCGGCGCTCCTCCTCCACTGAGACATCACAACTGCTATCTTCAGCTTAAGGGGCAATAACTGCACCAGGAGGCAAAGCTGGTTTATGAGGGGGAGGAGGAAGAGTTAAACCAAACTCATCAACCTACCCAGTGTCATCAGCCAGCAGCTCTGAGCACACTCTCACGGGGATGCAGCAGAGAGACACGACATCCCAGCAGCATGTCCAAGAGAGGATGTGGCCTAAAGGACACAGCTGATTCATCATCCCGCTTAAGAATCTCGGGCAGTTTCAGCTGCAGAGGCCTGACCTGCTTGGCGTCCAGCCGGCCGGCATCAGCTGCCTCCTGGAAAAGGGAAAGAAAAAACAAAAAGCTTTGAAATGACAGAGTGGGCAGAGGAATGGGGAGGAGGGGAAAGGAGGGAGTGTGGGGGGAAGACGTGGCCTTGCAGGCTCTGGTTGAGTAAGAGGCTAATTCCCCCCCACTCCCCGACTGAGACTCCATCTAATTACCCTGTTTCCTCTGAGCTGATTGGAAAGTGGCCTTGTGTCTGGAAAAGGCAGTAAGCATCTTACATGCATCTGTTCCACCTAATCCCTAATAACTAGTGCCTGTGTGTTCCGGGAGAGGAGGAGGAGGAGGTGGGGGAGGACAGGCAGGGAAGGGCCGGGAAGGGTTTCCCATGTAGGCTGCCATGTGGCACAGGGCAGGGCGGCCTTGTGGCCTGGGCTGGGGGCTTTCAGGGAACTAACACTGTTCCTCTTCCGCCTGTTTCACAATCTGGAGGCCCTTTCCTCCTTCCCCTTGCAATAATAACAAATTTTATTTAAAAAAAAAAAGAGAGAGAGAGAGAGAGGGGGCTATGGCTGGGAATAAGAACATATTTTGCTGAGCCTCACTGCAGTTGGGATCTGTTTAAGCCACTCGTTTTCCCCTTGCCCTAATCCTGCATTATCCTTTAGGCATGACGTTCAATTCCTGAAGCGGGGTGGGAAGTGCTCTCCAGTGCCCTGCCTGGTTTGCCCAGGAATTTGGATTGCACTATTTATGTGTAGCTCCGGGAAGGGGCAGAGGGACAATTATGCAGCCGTTTAGTAGCCAGGCAGGCACATTTTCAGCAAGCTCTTCCTAGTGGGAGCTAATTCAAGTCGAGGAGAGCGCAGGGATAAACATCTCCATTTGCCAGTAAAAGGATTGTCACATCTGGAATTTACACAAGTTATGAGGAGCCAGGAGCCACTATTTCGTTTCACTCGCACGGCGTCATAAAACATGTTAGCACTTTAAAAGTGTTGCAGGGCAGATGGATGCAGGATGACAACAACTCCCACAACCCTGCCATGCCCTCACCCTCCTCTGCCACCATCGGGGGACACCAGACCCAGCCCTGCATCTTGCTCAACGCCCTCAACTTTGCTCCAGCCCCTGGGAAGGGAGGCTTTTGGCCTCCAACACAGCCAGCTGGCTTCACATCTCCACGTTACAGCCCCAGGAGGCTCCTGGCTGGGAGAGGGACCCGCTGTGCCCCCTGCACACCTCGCAGGGAATGCCAGTCCTCCCCTCAGGCTCAGCCCACACGGAGGAGGACTCAGTAACCGATTGCTTTAAACCAGTTTCAAAAGGGTTGGCTCTGCCTCTGTGGGCTGTTTATTTCCAAGAGCTTTCCACATTTATCCAGCCAGCTTTCCACTGTTTTGCTTTCAGATTTTTGCAGTTGCAAGCTTTGAGAGCTCCTCCTTGCAAGCGCCCCCTCGCTCATCCCTTGGCACAGTAATGGTGCCAGAGGTGGTAATGAGCGCCATGGGCTGACTTCCCATAGGAAGACCCTGTCCTCACCCCAACAAAAACACTGGGAAGCATCCTGAAAAGAGCAGTGGGATACAGGCACCCACAGGCTGGACCCATCCCATCCAGTAACAGTGGACATAAAAATTAAGGGGAAGAAGCTGAAGTCAATGGCCTTTTGACCTTTGGCACTTCACATCTGCACACAGGCATTAAGGATGAGCAAGGCAAAATCCAACAGCTTTATAAGTCTCAGTTTGTTTTTTCTCTCATTTTGTCTCACAGAGCAGTGGTTACCCAAGAAACCTGCTGCCCACTGATTTTCATTAGGGACCGAGCCACACTGGGTGGGAAAACCAGAAAAGCACAAAAGTCATCTCTTGGCCCACCGTGCTGGTTGTGAAACACATTGCAGAGGTAAAGGCCTTCAGGCCACCCTGGGGAAACCTGGCTGTGATTTACACCTCCTCCTCATCCTCCCTCCAAGGGACAAAGGGCTGCCTTGGGGAGGCTCACTTTACCCTGCAGAGGACTGGCAGCATCACTGCTCACTTTGCTACTTGCTGTCAGGACACAATCCCAGCTTTTGTGAGTCATCCACCTAGCCCATCCAGTATGGGATCCACAGCCTGGAGTCCCAGCAGTGTTCACATGAGCCTGTCAGGGAGCAAACCTTGTGCCAGGGACAGCTGCCCTGCAGTGGAATACACGATACTAGCCCTGCAAGGGTGATGGGAGATGGGGAGAGTTGGCTGCCTTCTGCTTGAGCTCTCGTGACTGACCAGAAAAGTGAAGTGAAAGAGCCCAATGGGAAGCTGCAAGGTCACACTTTGCTTCTAGTGTTGTCCAGATCCTTCTGCAGAGCCTTCCTACCCTCCACATGCATAACACATCCCATGTCACTCTAACTAAAACTCAGAGCCCCTTGAAGTAAGTTGGTGCAACTTTCCCATGAGTGCAGGCTCCTGACACTGTAAGATTAGCAGCTGAAAGAAAAAAAAAAAAACCCTTAAAAGTGTCTTCAAAACCTCCATCTTTAGGTAACAGATAAGTGGCATAAACACTCAAAGTAATGTGCCCAAAACCACAGGCAGTTTTCTGTTAATTCAGGCTGAAGTACTCTGAAAAGGGAGGTCACCTTCCTCCCAAGCTGCAAAGATGACTTCAGGGAGGAGCTGTGACCACAGGTGTCCCTGTAGCACTGACTTGCCTGAATGTGTGAGGGTTGGCATGGAATATAAACAGTAGCAAGCAGATGGTGTTTTAGGAGGAGAAAATATCAAGTTTATGGCCAGAGGTTGTGCTTACAGTTACAACTGCAGCCTCATTACCTCCTCCTCAATATTCCTACCAGCCATGCCGCTATGGCTCCAGCCCTCCGAGCACCTCTTGAACACACAGCCTGGTCATTGCACCCTCAGGAAAAAAAGTCCAAACAGGCCAACCTGTTCCTCAGAAGACACACTGGCATGAACTCTGCTTGCCTGCTACACCTCCAAATGACAGGAGCTGCAGAGGGGTAAGAAGGAAGAAAATTTGGCTGGAACAGATCTCCTCTATTAAAGACTCAGCACAGGAGGAGATTTACGTGCATCAAAGTGCCAAAGACTGCCAAAACTTACCTAGGATTTATTTGCAGAGCTGGGAGGAGAGCAGGGAGGTATGACCACCTAGGCTTCCCTTGGTTAGTGCCTGTAGCCCAGAGCAAGTGCCCACAGTTCAGGAGCTGTGTCTCATGGTCCTGTGCTCTACATAGAAAGTGTCAATCAGTCCCTCAATATCTTGTATTCTTTGAGATTTGAAAAGCTTTCAAAGCCTTTATAAGGGTATCTAAAACAACAGAGGTCTTTGCGTGACAAATTCCACAAGCTGCATACACAGACATGGTGGTTTTCAAAAGTGCTAAAAGAGTAAATTCACTGTATCCTGATTCATGCTCTGCATATGGCACCATGCTCCCAGCATAGAAGGAAATAAAACAATTACTATATTGTATGATATGGGTTAGAATGAAATGGCTATTTTCTACTCTGCTTTCACTAAGGTCCTCTCTTTCCAGGATGAAATCTTGATATTTGGGAATACTGAGCAGAGTTATTCTGACACCCATTCTCTGGGGAAAGTCTGCACCTTCCCCAAGATGGGCTGTGGATGCAGCATCTTCATGGTCACAGCCCACTGAAGGACATTCATTATCACCCATCTCAGCTGAGCTAATTAATCCTCAATAGCAGTAGCTTATTTTAATTTTCTGTACTCTGTTAAGGCAGGACCGAGTGCCCTTAACTCCTCTAATTCTAGGAGCTGGATTCTCAGCTCACGTGGTTTGTTCTTTTTCTTTCACTCCTGCACTGTCTTTGCACTAAATCACATACCACAGAGCATACCTTGGGAAAACCCATATCTGCAGACCCCTGTCCTGGCCCAGGAAAAAGCTGATTTTATATGGAAGATGACCCTACTTTGAAGGTGTCCCTTCCACCCAAAACGCCTCTGAGATAAAGGCATTATACTACTTGAGTGGGATAAGCAGAGTCAAAGCTGAGTGAAGCTGGGCTGA
Source organism: Dryoscopus gambensis (assembly GCA_013389985.1). Lineage (NCBI taxonomy): Eukaryota > Metazoa > Chordata > Aves > Passeriformes > Malaconotidae > Dryoscopus > Dryoscopus gambensis. The sequence goes on along the minus strand of WEIT01041342.1, from coordinate 123,242 downwards.
CCCAGGGCATGGCCAGGGCACTCGGCTCCCCTGCGAGGAGCCTGGAGATGCCTGGCTGGGGGTCAATGCCTGTCCAGAGGTGGTCTCCTTGGGGCTGCTGATACTCAGCAATGAGTATAAAATAATGTCATGTTAATGGGCTTGGGGACAGAGTCACCACTCCTGAAAATCTCAGCCCAAAGTTCTCACCCAGGGGCTAAGTGGTGAGTGAACTGGCAGAAGCACAAGCCTTCATCCTCTTTCTTGCCAGATCTCTTCTTTAGCCAAAGGCTCTATGGTAAAAACTTATCTGCTGCAAATTTCTATAACAATTATGTCACCATTAGATTTCAGAAAGCATCTGCAAAATCCAGTTAATTTACCACACCAAACAAGGAAAAACAAGGTACTTCAGATAAGAAGATAAGATGCTGGTGTTGTTTTCAAGGGTGAAGCCTTTGTGGTTTATAATTAAATATAACCCTCTATTTTAGCTATTAACCTAACTTTAATGAAAATCCTTGAGAACTTTACTTCTCTTCAATGGTAAAATGTAAATAAGGCATTTTAAAAGCAGATAACGAACATCTTTTACAAACAACAGAAGGTGTTTTGTCCACACCACAAATGTTAGAGGTGATCCAACTGAGGAGCCAAGCGGACACAAACCGTACATTTTTCCCTTTCTGTATGAACTGGTGTAAATCGGGAACAATTCAACTGGTCATTAAGCGTAAGAGAAGCACAGGGGTTTGCTGTGGCTATAGCTTGTTCAGCTATGGCTTTATATTTAAATATTTTTACAGTGTCTTTCACACTGGTGCCTGGGGACTCCCAGGCAGTCAGAGATGCAATTAGATAAAAGAGGCTATTTGACTTTTCATCTTTATTCCTTACTGCCTTGCTTTTGTAGGTTTAGAGCACAATCTTTCAACTAATTAAATGCATTTGAATATTCTGTTGCATGTGCAATGAATGTACAATTAGCCTCAAGAGAAAAATTATGTGCTTTCGAGCTGACACTAACACTTCAGCATAAAGGTACCCCAGGCACCACTAAATGTAACCTATGAGCTCCTGCTAATAACACGCTGCCTCTGATCTCCAGAGGATTATTTTACTCTGGAGCTCTTATAGGAGCCATATTCTGAAAGGGGCCTGAAACAGATACCCTGTAATTTACATCCCTGCTTAGTGCCTCGGTGAGGAAAGGCGGCCTTTGCTCCAAATTGTAAGTGTTTTCTTTCCTTCCCTACTTTTCCGGTCTGAAGTTAAGGCACATGATCTTCAGGGTGCAGAATGCTATAAAGAACCTCTGGGTGTTTTCAGGGAAGAAAGCGTAATTTTTTGCCCATCTTTTTTTCTTTTTCTTTTTTTTTTTTTCATATTCAGGACCACTTTTCCCCCTATAAATACAGAGAAACCTGTTAAATAAATTATACAAGACCCCATCTCTCTGCTCCAAAATTAAAGATGTCTGCTGCTTTATCCTCACCAAGCAATACTCCTAGTGCTATTATTTACTATACCTCATAAATATCAGAGTCCTTTTCCTTTCCTCTGCTTGGCAATTTTCCCATCACTTTTACACTGCTGCGTTTTGTTTTTGTTGTTGTTTTTTAACAGAGGTTACCCTCCCAGGCACCACATGATAATGATTTTTTTTCATCCCCATTTTGTGGTTAGACCGGGTCAGACAACTAGATAAATATTGTGGGGAGTTCACCCTTAAATATTGAGTTTGCCTGTATTTTTTCACAGAGGTCTTTATTTCCTTAAGTTGTAGGTGGTCTCCTTAAGACAGCAGGGAGACGAACCTGGTGTAGTGAATGGAGGGGAAAAAAGAAGAAGCAGAAAAATCCCCTTAGGACGTTTCCTGTGGTAAAACAGAGTAAGGAATATTTTCAGAAACAGTAAGAAATATTTCAGGGCAGCTCCAGACAAATTCAAATCCAAATCTTCTGTGAGGTTTGGTGAACTCTGCAAATTGTGTGTTTCCTCCAAAGCCCCAAGCCAGGCAACTTGAACCTGATTTTGGAGTGAGTAATGGGGACCCTGGCATTTCTCTACCCCTTGGCAGTTGTGAAGGAGGTTGTGTGGGTTTTTTTAAGATGTCTGTTTTTTCAGAGTCAAGTTTGCTTGAAAAAACAGTGGGCTAGCTACTGAAAATCAGCCCGTATCAACTATTGTCAGCCACAGATTTAGATGAGGGGGGAAAGCTCCTTTACCAGCAGTGTGGCTTTAGTGTAAGCAATCTGCAAATTTCCTCTCATCTTAAAAAGAAAACTATACCTGGACAGGCCAGGAGATAACAACAGGCATGCAGCCTCAATGTCAGCAATACCTGTGACATTGCTAGCATTACCCTCTGGTTAACATGGCAAATCACACCGTGCCATTGCAGTTCAGTCACTTTTCTGTAGGGTCAACCCCCTTAAAAAACTTCCTTCAGCAGGACGCTGGCTTACCTTTTCTGTTGTTGCTGTTTACACTGTCAGTAGGACAGGTCCTCTGCTGGCACGGAGCAGAACTGTGCTGGAGAAGATGTAGGACCTGTGTCAGTGTACTTGATTCCCAGATTTCATCACACATAACGTGCTTCACTGCAACTGCTTTGCTTTACCCCTTGCTCAAAAACAAAGAGGTACCCAGACTTCAGAGCTTTGTATCTGTGCCCAAATTTCAAGGCTGACATACCTCAACATCAAGAATGAAGTGCAAAATCTCCTTTACCGTTCCAAAAGCATGCAGTTTGGAAAGTTTAGGGATGAAGCAGGTGCTCAGCTAGGGAGCACTCCATACTAGTCTCAGCTTATGCTGCCCAACTCCAAACAAAGCTGCTCCTCTCCCTGGGCCACAGGTAGTCAGGCTGGCCCCACTGACACCCCTCTGCAGCCCACCCCCATGCCACTCACTGTGCTCTGCTTGTGAGGCTTTCTGGGTTGCAGGTACCTGACATAGGGCATCTGTTGGGACCCTTCATTCACTTTTCTCAAAGCCCTTTTCCATTGGGAAGGAAAACCCAAAGTGTCTGCCTATTCACATGGAAACATACCACGTATCTCAATCAGAGCTGCTGAGGTAGATTGCTAAACTTAATTACCAGTTCCAAGGGCTGAGACAGTGAATGACAGGTCAATTCATGCAGTGAGCTAGCAAAGATTGCTGATAAATGCTTTCTAATTGAAAGAATGATACAACACCTATTAGTCACTGAGGAGCTTGAAGAATGAGTTAGTCCTGGGGTTTTTTATGCTATGAAGAGCAAGAAGTGGTAATCTCATCAGCACTCTGTTGTCATTTCCTACCAGCCTAGTCACTCAAAAGGTCCAGGAGGGATCATGAGTGACATTGCAGAGGGGTGACCAGTCACTGCACCCTCAGTCCTATTAAGGAGATTGAATAGAAAAAATCATTAGCAACGTGGATAAAGTCTATTGTACTCTGCAGAACATCAGACATTTCTGTGAATTAGGGAAAAATCAAAGAACAAAAACAACCTCTCGAACACAGCTCCCTTTGGAAATCAGCTGTGCTAACAACACGATGTATCCTTTCCACAGCACCTTTCAGCCCAAAGTGTAAGACGGAGGCTGTGGTATCAAGGGCCCATGTGCTCAAAGCCCAGCTCCAGCAGTAGCAATGGTCTGCTGCATACAAGCAGTTTGAAACTCAAAGGCTGAACTTTGCCCTAGAGAAACCTCTATATGGGCACATGTACCTGTTTGTCTCTCAGGCATTAGGACAGTCACTCTGGCGATAGGACACAGCAGTCATACAGGATGAGAAATGCTCTTCGACAGGACACAGCAGTCATACAGGATGAGAAATGCTCTTCGGTTGTCACAGCATGAAAAGCTGCCAGAGCTGCCTTGCAAAAGCCCTGTGCCTAGACATGACCCAAAAGTTACCTTCTGCAGCATTAAGTGACACAACACTGGCTGCTGGGAAGGCAAGAAACCAGCCACCACCCATTAGCAGGAACCTCTGCTGCCTTGTTGGCATGCTGTGCAATCCTGGATGATTTTTTTCCTGCTGCTTCTCTTTCCTTTCCTCCTCTTCTTCTGGTCTTTCTAGACCAGGAGATGTTCAGCGTGAGACTGCCAATGTATTAGCTCTGTGCCTAACACGATGGGCTACAGTCCTACAGCCTCTGGGTACTGCTGTCACGTAGATCATAATCCATGACACTTGCACACACCACATTGCTAAAATGTAGCCACACTAGAGGTGAGCTTGGGATGTAGCCAAGTGACACAAGCCACAGAACACGTATAAAGTGAGGTTTTGCCAAAGGCAAAAGGTCAAGGCATTTTTGCACCCTTAAGAAGCAGACCTCACTTTCTGTGTCAGGACGTGCCTTACTTTCCCCTTTCTGCCCCACCAAAATCCACACGGAGTTCTCACTACGTGGTGTTTAATATCTACATTGTGAAGCGTGACATTTTCCAGGAGGTTGCAGCACTCTCAAAACTGTGCTTTCCATGTTCAACTAGTGACAGATTTGCTGCCTCCATATCAAAAATTGTGTAAATTCTTTCCACAAAGAAGACCGTTTTGCATGGAAAAGAGTGTGCCTCACTGGTGCATCTGTCTAGATATTGACATGAGGGGAGAGAGACGATACTTACACTAATCAGTGTGTGAAAGCAGTCCAACGATGGCATGGTAACTGTGCTTGTATTCATGGATTCAAATAGCTTGTAAAACTCTAAGACCGTGTTCTTTTAATTTCAGATCCCCAAACTCTTGAAAGTCCAGATCAGTCTTGATCAGCTCATTCTTGTTGTGCTTGAGGTGTTTTGCCCCAAGCCAAAAGCCCCAGGCTATGGACAGACACCTTCTTCACAGTCAGGCGTACAAGTAGGTATTTTGACAGAACTGCATGAGACAAGTCAGACCAGCAGTTCTGCCAGTAAAATCTTGGAGATGTAGCTTGCAAAGGAGGGACAGTGATGCACAACTATGGGCAAAAAACTCCTCCAGCAGCTGTGTCCAAAAGGTATATCAACCAGGAGCGTAGTGACTACAATATTACATTAACATTTGAACCAGGAGCCTCATTTAGTGCCTGGCCATGAATGAAGGTCACCTTGGGCCATTCACTTTACACCACATCTCAGACCTGATCTCCATGCGCTCTCCATGTTATAATTATGTATCAAGTATAGTTATGCATACATAAGTATGCATCAAATAGATATTGGTTTAGTTTATGTAGTCTCTAAGATTACTATCCCTGTTCTTCAGGCACCTATGTTGGTATAAAATTTCTCTTTATTGACTATGTAAAATATATTTCTATAATATATTTTACTATGGAAACTTATTTATCTATCAATCTATCTCTTTATTTATTTATACTTACATAAATATTTCTAACTTCAGGATAAGCTGCGCCACTCTACATTCCTAAAAACTACTACCTACCCATTCTCACTGCAAGATTTTCTGCTACATATTTGGAAAAGTGTACCTGCTGAAGCAGCCCAGTCTGTTGTTGTGGTGGTTATAAAGCTTCAATATACATCCCAATAAATGTTCCCTAGCAATTTTCACTCATACTGTGGAATAAAAGACACATACCTCAATGCCACAGAAGCTTTTCTCCCACTCTCCATGTTCTGATCATCATGAACATCCTTTGGATCCAATATTGTTGTTTGATCCCAGGAAAAGGTTAACAGTGACAGCAGTGCTTAAGCAGTTGCTCCAAATGGCCTAACTAGGGGTCCACTACAAATCATATCACACAACTGATCCTTTTTTTTCTTTAATAAAAACATATTTAATTTTTCATGGTGTCTTTTTTTTTTCTTGAAAAACTTTTTTAAGCCAGCTGCAGCTGCATCCTCCATCTCCTCAAGCCACAGCCTGAATTAGCATCCATTCAAATTAATAAGACAGATATCCCAAGTTTTATGTTTCATGCTTACAGCCAAGATGAGCAGATGTGATGTGTGTTTACAAATGCAGAGACATTTTGGGAGTTGCCCTGTTTGATGTCTGGACATGTTTTGTACACACTCCTCATATTGCTGCAAGTTCTTGGAGGAGGATCCTTCCATGGTGACTTTACTAAATGAAATAAAATGAAGCCTCCTTCTGTTTAAGTCAAAGGGAACTTGGCTTAAAGCTTTTTATTTTCCTTTTTTTTCCAGTTGCAAGATATCTCTTTAGCTTGTATCTAACTGTGTCATCAGTAATTAGGCATGTACAGGAAATCAATCTCAACAGGGATGTAAGATTCAAAACCTGCCAGTAAGCAGTAGATAACAATTCTTTTTAAATGCAAGCTCTTCAAAATTATGCTTATTAGTGAAATAGTCTCTGAGTCCAACTCCCAGATAACCTAACAATAATTAGGTTATTAATTTTGTTCAAAAGAATACGCCTGAACTGTTGTGGTGACCATAGGAATACAAACCACTAAGATGAAGCCTGGACAGAGATCCGCTGGGCTGGGAAGTAAGAACAGCAGCATGGCAATTGCTAGGAGGGACAAAAATACCAAAAAAACTCCTGACAGAAATTTAGCCCTGGGAAATGCATGTCAGCCAGTAAGGACCTCTGCTCCTGTTAGCCTGGAGATTCAGGGTGTCCTTACCAGGTGCAAACCACAAGGACCACTCTGGGGCATGTTTTTCCTCCAGCGGTTGTTTGCATCAAAAACTTTTCTCTGATAGTTACTGGAGCTACAATTTCCCACCTAAGCACACGGGAAAACATGGCAAAGCACGGATAGTTTGTGATCATGCACGTGCTTCCATACCTCTGTACACACAGTCACATGCAAACACAGAGAAGGTCAAATGTGGAGCTGAGGAGAGGCATTGTCCCTTCTCTGGTTACTTGTCTGCACACATAACATCAGGTTCAAACACTGAGGTGATGTAAATTGGAAATGCTGTGTTTAAGTCAATAGAGTTAGGCCATTTGATGCAGATCCAAAATACCTTCTCTAAGTATGTAGGCAGGCCATGCCCTCCTAAATCTGAGCAGATCCACTGAGTCAGAGGTAGCTTACAAATAATCAAACTTACTCTTTTTTTCCTTCCACCTGGAGCCTATTAATCCATAAAATTTGGGAAACAGTGAAAACCCACTGCAGTGTATTATTAGATTTTGAAAAGTCCTGCATTCAACAGTTGGAGTTGGAGTTACTCGCAGGAGTTAGATTAACAAAGTTGCTCTAGCAACACAGTTCTTGAGATGCAGTCAGCAAACCAAGACTACAAAAACAAAGAACCCACAAATCAAGCCCAGAAGGACAGGCAGCTACTTTCATTGCTTCTGACAGCAAGGTGGTTTAAGCCCTGCTTTCATTTGGCCATGTGTGTCCTTAGTGATTTTGAAACTGGGAAGGACCTATTAGATATGTTGAATTGGGGTACTGCCAGCAGCTATTGCTTTCAAGACCTTTGCACACTGAGATGGGAAGAATGTGTCCATGAAATAGATACTGGAGCCTGTGTGTTTGTGCATGTGTGCGTCAACTTCAGAAGGAAAAAGGCCTGAATGGGTTAGATCTGTAAACTTAGCTCCCTTTGGGAAAACACCTCCTCCAGAAACCTCCTACTTTTTCAGAAAACACATATTCTTGTTATTCCAGCTCTCTCATATATTTTGTAATTCTGACATGCAGTGAGATCAGTGTCTATATTGGCATAAAGGACTCCTGCAATTATGGCACAAATGAGGAATAAAATATCAAGACTGCTGCACAGATACACAAACCGGAAGGCTTAACATGCTGCTTAACATTCATAAATAACAGTGCAGGTGTACCAAGATACTTCATTATAGTTTTCACTTAATGACTTTATTTAGTTAAAATTCTTCTTATCATAGAAAGAGGCACTTGGAAGACACGTGGAAGTTGAAAGGACATCAAAACACTTTGCCTCTCTGTTTCCATCTTGCAACCATACCCTGGTGATTTCAAATCCCTCTCCAAGTTGGATTGAAGTGGAAGATAAACCAGGTGCCAGTCCAGAGCATCACTCTGATAGGGAGACAAGAACATGTGTGGATGGAGAGCAGCTCAGAGGACACATTGCTGACCACCAGTCACTCTGCATTGCCTGCTGCACCCCTTGACTCTGTGCCACTTCCAAACTTTTATTGTAGCAGGGTCCATGAGACCTTTCATCAGCCCTAACTCCCAGCAATTGCCTTTCTTTGTGATTTTAGAGCTCCCTGCTCGCTCCACAGCTAGTAAAGGACGCAGCCAGGCATCTGGAACTATTGGCAAGTCCCTATTGCCCTCCCAGGGGGTGGGACATGCCCTCCCATCCATTTGCAGAGATCTCTGGACCAGGAGTGTGGGAAGGGACAGAGGTCCCACCCCACATCCAGCCATGGCAGCCAAGCTCAGCTGGGAGGTGCGTGGGGCTCCCAGGTTTGACCCCTCCATGTCCAGCAACTGGGATTTCTCAGATGAATGCTCCTGCCCTGGAACTCACTTGCCTTGGCAGCTGCTCAGACCTTAAGTCTAATAACCTTCAGGGCACCATACAAACTTCATTCATTTTGTTTAACCTTCGATTAACTGAGTTTCTTCTACAATTTTCTCTGAGATTGAGGCCTCCATGGCAAATAGGAGTGAGAAACAATCTTCCTAAGTTTTTCTGCTAAAGACAGCCGGGCAACAAAGTAAATGCAGTTACTCCATGCTATCTAAACCAAAAAACAGTACTGAAATGTATACAACAAAACAATCTTAACATTGATAAACCTAAAAGCACTGTCTATAAAGAGTTGACTGCCTCTGCTTGTCTCTTTGGCAAAGAAAACGTCAGACACAGAGCAGAGATATAGCAAAGGGCCAAAATAAAATGCAGAATTAATATCTTTTTTCTTTAATTTGTAAAAACACCTGCTATATGCTAAGGATGCAAGGAAAGCTTTTATATTTCTTTTCTCTCTGAGCAATTGCTAGAGCTGCTGCAGAGACATATTGCAATTGTGAATTCAAAAGGCGGTGGTTTATCTGGCAGTCAAGCTGTGCTTCCCATGATGAAAGTCTGAGGACTCTGGCGCTGGCATGTGCATGCCAGCTACTCCCTCCTGTGATCCTCTGTGCTGCGGCTCACCCAGGCTCTCTTTTTTTTCCATGTCACAATTTTGTCATAAAGTTTCTGAATCTCTTGCCTGTGGCTTCAGATCATCTCCTTCCTCAGCTGAAGGGACTGCCTCAGGGAACAACAGCCTAGCTAAAGGCCCATTCCTAGTTGCCAGAACAAAGTAGGGGAGGGGAGAGATTTGAGGGATTTTAAAGTGTTCCCTGTAATTTGACAGTTATTAATCATGTACCACCTCTCTTAGTGCCTCCAGCTCCTTCGTAACTTGGTATTTACCTGCAGAACTCCAAGGGTTTCTGTGGAGCTACGTAAGGTGAAAAGAAAAAACCCTTGAATGGTTCCCAAAGTACTTCAAAATTAATTGGTTAGATTGTGGCATTGAGGTTTGTTGAGCTTTTTCAAAAATCCTGACAGTTTCTGTGGCCCAAAGCAGGGTAGAGCTGACCTTCAGAGTCAGTATGGTTGGAGCACGTTGCATTTCCTCCAAGATACGAGAGAGAATCATTTCACACTTTGCCCGGATTTGCAGTAACACTGCAGGTATGTGAATCACAACGATAAATGTTGCAATGCACAGCGGACTCCTGATTCAAAGTCTTCTCTTTATGAATCTTTCCTATCTCTAAGAGAGTATGATGTAGCTCTTGGGTAGATCCCAGATGTGGGATCCCACTTCAGCACAAGCCACACTGAGACCTTTGTGGCAGATATGAGTCCTCTCTTCCTGGCCAGACAGTGCAAACACAGCTCAAACACGCTCATCTCCTTTGGGCTGGACCTGGTGAGGCCTGGAAAAAGGAAGCAATGAGCACTACACTTTTTGTGCCTCATCCACAGAAAAGGACATTCTGTGCATGGTTAAACATCTATTAACCCAACTATTAATGGTCTATACACCAGGCTTTCAGCTCTGCGTATTTTCAGTTTGATCCCTGGTAAGGCAAGGTAGCATCCACCACAGATATAGCCTCGATGTTTTGGGGGAATCAGGCAAAACCTGTGACTTCAGAATCTAGATCTGCATCCATATTTTGTAGCTACTGCCCAGGCCTGCTTCGCATTAACAGTTTTGGAAAACACCATTACAAGAAGGGAAAATCAAAAGTTTCCTACTCTGCATGATGAAGATCCCACTTGGGAAATCACCTACCCCACTACTCCTGCAAACAAGATGCCAGGCATAAGTATTTCACCCAGCTGAAAGTAAATACAGATCCTTCCACTAAACCTGCAGTTCCAGACAAACATAAAAAGGCTTAAATAACGGTGTGAGGCCAAAAATGAACTTCAGCAGCATGAGCACAGTGCTGGGGAGCACGGGGGAGAAGAGGTGAAATCATTTAGCAAGAGTACATGGTGGGAATTTGAGTGACTCACAGGAGCAGCAGCTTTCATTATTTCAAACCACTGAAAAACACCCTTGGGTCCCCACACCAGGGTGTGGCTGCACATATTGAACGTGTCTCAGGTTTCAAGCGGCAGAGGCATCCGTGGGGCACCTGGGTACCTCGGGACTCCTCCCTGCCCCCTTGATTCCCGGGCAGAGTGGCAGGATCTGCACATGCTCTGGAGGGCTGCTCACATCCCTACTGTTTCAGGCAATCCATGTGGCAGGGAGAGGCAGCCCCCTGCCCGGGGGTGCACTGCTGTGGGGCTACACCGGCAAGGGGATCAGCCTGTGTGCTGCTATGAAGACGAAACTTTGATCTTCCATCTTCTGAAAAAAGTAAAGTGGTGGGAAGGATAGAGAGGGGAGAGGAGGTCACAGAGCATGTAACCACACAAAGATATTGCCCACCACCTGGGAATCCCCCGAACATGGGAGAGGGCTTCCTTTGCCAGAAAGCTTAGCCAGCTGTTTTCCCAAAGGGCTTGTTGGGGTTACAAGTATCTACACATAACAAGGAGCACCTTTTAGCCTGCTCTGCTTTTTATTAAGGACTTAGTAAGCACTTTCTTAATTCATTTAGTGACATCTTTCCTTCATTTTCCAAAGCCAGTCACCCACTGAAATTACTGACCTTAGTAAACACCAAAAAAAAGAGTACCACTCTTTTCATTAAAAAGCTTGGCATTAGTTCCCAGTAGCAACTGCAGAATCCTTATGGAAGAAGCCAATTAAGCAATAAAGCACAATAAAGTACAGACTATTACGCTAACATAATAATTCACACCTACAGTATTGCTACTAGAATCACACCTGCAGTGTTGCATAAAGCCAAAAGACAGGAACTGTTAAAACAAGCTAGCCAGTTTATTATTACGATATAATTTCTGCCTGGGGATACGCTGCAGAAAAGATAAAATATTGGTATGTATTCTTATTTGAGTGTGAAAAAAAATCTGGATTTTAAAAGGGAAATGAACAAGTGGTTTAAGAGTAAAGTCAGATGGAGCTTGATTCATTTAAAACTATACAAGGCCAAATGGTGACAGTTAGCTAGTGGGGTGGGGGTCTGCAGCAGAACGGGAAAGGAGTGGATGAGGTGACACCACGGCATCTTGCATCTGGTCTGTGGCCTGCTTTCATGGGGCAGGTATTTAGCTGACCTTAGCTGAAGGACCTCAAAGAAGCCAACAGAGCTATTATGTACCTAGAGATGACTGCTGGGCTGGAAGTAATTTGATAGAAAAAAAAATTAAGTGCTTAGTCAAAGTATCTAGCATGCTTTCCCTTTGAAATATCCCACAGTGATAACTATCATAATTATACTTCCTTGCTCAGGTTGGTTCCAGAGGAATTAGGCAGCCATCACCCATTCTTGCTCTGTGAAGAGTTTCAGCTGAGTTAAAGGCATGGGACATGGCACTGCTCAGCTGTGTCAGCAGCAGGTCATCCCATGCTGAAGCACTCCCAAACAAGGAAGAACTGAAAACTAAAAAGACCAAGAGACAGTAGAGACACCCTCTCCTATGGCACTCCCCAGACAGTTCAGAAAACAAAAGAAAGGTGTTGTTTTCTTACAGCATGAATGGGGCTGGATGTTCCCATTTCGCTCAGTTATGACCCTGATTGAACCAGTTCCAGGATATAAATGAGGGAGTGGTGCTCCCCAGGTGGGACTTGGGAAATACCTTTTCCCTTTAGAATTCTGGCTGGCCTGAGAGCAGATGTGGCCTGCTCCTGCTCTAACACCTGGCAGCTTCTGGGGGCCGTGGGGGACCTGAATGCTGGCATTCAGTCTCAGTGCACCTGTAACAGTGCCTGAAGCTGCCCCTGGCATTACAGGCAAAACAAAGGCTCCACCCATTCCCACGCACTGGATAAGAAACCTGCTCCTCACTGTGGGCTCCTTTGGCAGGCTGGGCCCCCATGGGCTCCTTTGGCAAGTGGGGCCCTGACTAAGAAGCCCCACAGCTTTTGTGTCTCCTCATCGCCCTGATGGCCCAAGGCTGGTCACTTCAGCCCTGCTATCACATCCTCCTCCTGCCTGGCCTCCCCTGCCTCTGCTTTCCTGTCTGTCTGACGAGCTGCCACAGAAACAACCTCCCCTTCCCACTGCTCTGACCTTGTCCCCAGGTGCCCCAAGAGGTGATGGTCACACCAGATCTGTGGTATGGAGGCTGCAGCCACCTTTCCTGGTAACACTTTAACTCTAAGCAGCCAGGCAGGCAGGTGAAAGGTCAGGGTGGTCCCTGTATCGCCCCTGATGACGGAATCCATTTCCCTGGTGTGGCGCACCAAGGTCCCAGATACAGTCAGCCTCCTCAGACTGGATGGACAAGGGTGTCCATCCTGCCCATGTCCTAGCCCGCATTCTGGATCACCAAAGTACCTGTGGGACAACAGCCAGGCATGAGGCTTGCCCACCACCAGATACAGAGGACTGGAGGGCACTTGACCTCAAGCCATGTCCTGGTGCCCTAGGTGGCCCCTCCGATCTCCAGACCATGCCAGTCTCCAGGAGTCCATGTGTGACAAAACTCAGAGATCCAGGCACTCCCTGAGGAGCTGAACATAGAATCTGGTGGAAACTCCATAAATTAAAGCCCACAGAGTTATTCAGGATTACCACTAATTAGTTAAACAAACCTTACCCTCTGTGATTTCCATGGAGACTCAGTGGCCCCAGCCACCACTGCTTCTCTCTGGAGCAGAGAAGTTATCAGGGGCACTTCCCTCAAAACTGGGCTGTCTTGCAACATTTTTCTGCGGCACTGTTTGCTTTGGTCTGAGGATTTCTGTGTGCAAAACAAACAAAAAAAGAAAAAAACCACAACAAACAAGTAGATAATTTCTAGGAACAAATTAATGGTTTTAGGGACCAAGTTGGAAGAAGGGGGTGAGAAAAAAAAACAGTGAGGGACTTTAGAAATGCCTGGAACATGCCCAGAGCTTGTGCTAAAGTGAAACGGGGTGAAAATGGGTCAGATCTTTTTTTTTTAAAGTTGTATTCTACCTGTTTAAGTGGCTCCTTGAAAACTTGTAACAGCCAAAAGTGTGTTTCACAGCTCTGAACTCTGAAGGGAAGTAAAAGTAATCTGGTTTTCCTCTGCTTTTTTTGGTGAAACAACATCCCTTTACAGAGGTGTATGCTGTGCTCTATTCAGCTCCCAAGCTGCACTACTGAACTACCACACATACCTACAATTAATTCTTAAACCTAGGAATATAAGGGAAGGGGAGTGACACTCTATTTTTTT
>WEIT01041342.1:88968-109443 GCA_013389985.1 Dryoscopus gambensis | reverse complement strand
CAGAAAGACACATTTTATATTAAAACCAGATGTGGAAAGGGGGAAAAAAATTAGGTTTGTGCCAACCGGCATCGAGGAGAATTTTTCATGTTTCAGCTTCCGAGCTGAATCTGCAGCACGCCGCGCCACATGCTGATATCCGTCAGTCTAATGACTACGGCATCTTAGCAGCACAACACTGCTGCCAGCAGAAAGAAGAGAGTTGGTAAACTAAAATCAACCTCTTCTCTCCATCTATCACGGTATAACCTTTTGGACAGTTAGTGAAAACTGGTTCAAACTGTGCTGCTGTTCAAACTGTGCTGCTGTCCAAACTTCAGACCCATTGAAAAGCCTGCCTTGGCCCCAGGCCAAAGTCCAGTGTTTTATTACCAGTCTCATGTCTTTCTGTCCCTTGCCTTCCACTACCCACTTATTTTCTTTAGCTTTTTATATTAAAAAAAAAAAAAGAAGAAAATAAGTATCCTTATACTACAACTATCTTAACAAATCCTGGTACATGTCACAGACCTCGTTAATTGATTCCACATCCAAAAGAGAAGACTTGGGCTATTTTTGTTGTTCAAAGCTGTACATTGGCCAACATCCCCTGCATATAATTAACCCCCTATTTCCATGGAATCTCTGCATTAACTTATTACAGTCTCGGCTGGTAATGAACTCCCAGGAGAAGTCCACACACAAACACTGGCCATTGGCTTCGTTGCCCACGTGGATTAAACAAAAATTAATCTCATCTATTTGGTTATTCATTTGGTGTCTTTAAACTGGAGGCGTTTTTCTGCTTCGTTTGATGCACACAAAGAAAGAGGGATCTGGCTACTGAACTTTATCCAGAAACATCCATGTGTGGAGCAGATTAATGGGAACTTTTCATACCCATAATAGCTTTACAGCAGTGAAGTAGAACACACAGTTCTCCCCGGGTGACTATAATGCTCTGGGAGACAGGGAAAACAAATGTGGCTAGAAGATAGCAATGTTTTGCTCATCAAGTGCTGTGTAGTTGAGACATCATTAAAGTGACATGTTTAAAACTGAACCTGGGAGGAAACTCACATTTTGTTAATGTGAGGTTGTTTTGTTTTGTTTTCTTTTTTGTGGTGCACTCAAACTTTTGGACACTGAAATAAAAAGAAGGATGTGACAGATAGAGATGTCCCAAAACAGCTGCTGGTATCAAGTGACCACATGTAAAATGGTAAAAGGGAACTGACAGGCAGACTAGTAAGGACAAGCAGTGGAAGCAGCAGGGCTTACTGATTCTCCCTCTACCTGCTTCCTACTGGAAATGGTGATTTCTAAATAAAGAGAGCAGGACAGATATTTTTATATCACTAACAACTTAACTGGTAGCAACCACCTAGCTGAAATCCCAGAGAGCGAGGTCCTTCTCCAGGCTTTGCGCTGACCACAGCTCAGCCACCTTACCACTGTGTGCCTCATTTTCCCCATGGGATAAGCCAGGGTAAGAATAGCAGCGTCCTCTGGAAAATGCTCTAAGAGCAACTAGGGAAGAAGACCTTAAGTGGATAACTCTAAATAAACTCACTGCTCCCCTGCCTCCTCTCCACCTCTCAAACTCTTCAACAAAAAGAGGGTGGCTCTTGGGTTTTGGGGTTGCAGTCTTCAACAGCACTCATCTTTATACCATGTGAGGATCTCTCTGGTCCATTGGGCTTAGATGGAGGTGTCCTGAAGAGATGTCATGGGGACTAATGGTCTCTTCTCCCTGCCGTGGACACAAAAGCTGCTTCTTGGCATTAACTGGCTTTGTCAGGTCAAAAGCATCAAGGTCATTCCACCTGTGCTAAGGAACCTCCTCAACCAGATCCTTACAAATTCACACTCTAACTTTCATGGACTACACTAATCCCATTTCTTGCATGAGATCCAAATGTAGCAAAGTTGCCTTTCCCATAAACACCCCTCCCTGCCTCTCATGTGATTTTGGTTCTATTTAGAAAATACTCGTTACATGGAAAGCTATTTATGCAAATTTTCAGTTGAGGGTGTGGCATGTGCTGTGAAAACCCACAGTACTGCCTAAGTCACCTCCTTGTGCAACATTCCTGCTGCTGTAGGACCTTCTGGAAGAGGAGCAGACCTGGCCCCATGCTTCAGAGCCCTCGGGATTTCCTCTAGCCCAGCCAAGTGCTCTTCTTCGTGCAAGCCAGGGATGGAGTCCCTCTGAGACCAGCACCCTGAGTCCACCTCGGAAGTGCCCTGAGCACACTGAAGGACCACCTGCAGCACAGCCCATTCCTCACAAGGGAGCTGCCAGCCAAGATCAATGCTGGACAAAAGCTCTGCCTTTCTCAGCAATGCCATCATTTTCAGCCTGAGATTTCAGGCTCACCTGGCACTTGCTCAGGTGATTAAAGGTTGGGGTGGCAATTCCCTGCCTAGCAGCACCCAAGCCCTGGATTAAACTTCCCTGGCGTCTGTCTATGTGCGTCAAAGCCTTGGGCAGCCATGCAGACATCGCCTTTGACAAGCAGGGGCAGATGGGCTTGGAGGAAGGTGAGCGTGGTGGCCCAGCTCCTTCTTGGAGGCATCTCTCCCCTCCCACCCCCTAGCTCGCCAGCCAGTATCCCCCCAGGCAGCAGGGCTGAGGCAGCAGCCAGCTGTTCCCCCCCACATCCCCAGCAGCTGCTGTCCCCCTGCCACCTCGACATCCCACTGGCATGGTGAGCTACATCAGTGGGAAAGCAGCCAGGGGTCACTGGTGTATGGCAAGAAGCAAAAATGGTCAATGTGCCATCTCTGCAAACAGCCTGGATCCCCACAGCGCAGGAAGCACACATGGGTGAAGCCCCTCAGGGAGGAGGGGACTACCCGCCCTGCACCTCAGCCTTGCAGGAGGGAGCAGCAGGAGCTGTGTACCTCGTAATACCTGTTTCAGGTGTACCCGATCAGAAAGCATTAAAAAGTGCTGAAGGGCCTGGGAAAAGGGGGTTTAGAGAGAGCATTCACACCCACGGCCTTAAGTGCTCTTCACCTGAAAACCACCTGCTGAGATGTTGCCATGACTCTCATGGCAGTGCCTCCAGGGTGGCATGTCCTGGGGTGTCATTGCCATCCATCTCCTGCAGTCCAAAAGATGAGCAACAGGACCGTGACTGGTTGCCCCATGCCTTCTCTGGCATTTTCAGGCTGGGCAGAGAATGGATAGGCTTTGTTCATCCAACTAAGGTCTCCATTCACTTCTGACAGGTGCCACAACCTATTGCCAAAAAAGAAGGAGAGCAGAAAGCAAAGGGTGTACAGAAAATGGAAATCAGACTTGAGGACACATACCAAAGCCAGTGAGGATGTGGCTGAGACCCACCCACTTCTGCAAAGCAGCTTTGCAAGTTCTTTTGCCACCAATATTTAACCAGTCAACCAGTTCATCTAGTCAGCTACGTCAGCAAGCACCTCTGCTCCAACCACACCACTCTGGTCCTCCAATCAGTTCTATTCAGCGCCGCTCAGGCACGCCACTGCCAGATGGAAACACACTGGCTCAGGTACTAAAGCCATGCAAAAGAGCAGAAAGACACAGGGATCGACTTGCTGCTGGAGACTGACATGAGTTCTCCAACACAGCTGCCCAGCTTGCCTTTTTCCAGGCACAGGGTGCCTTTTTCCAGGCTCAGGGTGTCTCTGGCTAGATTACAGAGAGCAGAGCACAGCTATGACCAGTCCAGGGCACAGCAAGAAGAGGAAGCAAAGCAGAAGTGTCACATATGCTTACTGCATCAAACCCAGCATCTGAAGGACACTGCTGTCATTGACTGTACCTAGATAATTTCTGCAGGCAAACACATCAGTTGGACGTGTCCAGGCCCGTGTTCATTACCAGCTTGGAGATTAAGTTGGTGGGATTCCTGCAGTGCTGAAGTACTTGGCTCATTACAAGCACACATTCTCACACACAAGTTTTACCACCAGAGTGCAAAAAACATTGTGTAAGAATTGTGACTTTAAGGTCAGGATTGCACCTAATCTAGCAGTCTTACTTTCACAGTTCCCACGAAAACAACAGTGTGATTGCCCTTTATTCAACATTTACTAATGCTTCTAAAATACTGGGAAGAATTTCGCTAATCATCCATTTCCTTACGCTTCACAAAGGAGCTGAAATAAACCCTTAAAAATTACAAGACGTGCAACAACCAGCGGAGGTCTGTAAGCTGCACCAGTTAAGTAACCAGCCAGCAGATTACAGCACAAAAACCTTTTCAAAGGGAACTCGATAGCAGAGCATCACTGAGAACTCCATGAATGAAGATTGCCAAGTTGCCTCTGAGGGAGGATTTTGCTGAAAGTCAATGAGACCCTAGGGAAGAGATTTAGGGAATTCACTTCTCATTCTGCCTGAAGTCTTCTCAAAACAACTTGGATATCCACACCGATATCCAAAGCCTCCTGCTCAAGCACCCAAAATTCAGACCACCCACAGCTTTCACGCACATTCAGGCTCCCCAGGAGAGTTGAGGTTTGCCTGGTGGATACAGAGTTTCCCACTTCTCCACTTCTCCTATTTCCTGCCCCCATGGAAACTACCTTCAGCACAGGAGGAAGCTGCCTGTATTAGCAAGGAATGTAGCCTGGAGAGGAAGACGAGGAGAAAGCAACTGCTACTGCTCTTCAGCTGACATGACCACCCTGCGAGCTCCACAAGGCTCTGCAAGGAAGAGCATGAACCTTGGGGAACCTGTGGCACACGTGATTGCCAGGTGACATCTTCCCAGGAATCTGGTGAAGGGTCAGCTGATGGAAATAGTGACCAGGCAGCAGACTGGAAACCCTGGGATTTCAAATGCTTCCTTGAAAAGCATTTTAAAACTTGACAGCATCCATCACACGCTTCCCAATTAGACTTCCCACGATCACAATCCATTTTTTCTTTACTCTCTATGGTGCTCTGGATGAAAGATACCAATCCATCTGAAATCACAGCAAAAGAATGCTATAAAAAGTCCCAATAAGCTGTTGGGACCCAGTAATTTCTATGAATTACATTTACTGTTTTTAAGTTCAGGGAAGAAAAAACAGGAAATTGATCTACAGTAAAAGCAGACAACGCTGTGTCAGGAAAGAGTAGAACTTCTCTATTTATCAAGCTGGGAAATGTCAGCTGGGGTTTTATAACCCAAGCTTTAGGTGTCAAAAATGTAAAATTCACAGCAGAGCCAGGTCTCCAAAAGTTTATCTATACAATTGCAAGCCTTGTGTAGACATGAGGAAGTTCTACCGACTCAACAACTAACATGATTTTTAAAGTGAGTTATTCAGGCCAGTTCTGTGAGTGTGTATTCAATTTTCAGTTTATTTTGGTTTAGTTTAAAATTGACTTCAAAATCAATTATTCTGGTTTCAAACCAAGTTGTCCACTTAACAATTTTAAACTTTGCTCTCACTTGTGGAAAGCAACTTTCCCACAGACCAGAGGACAGGACAAGTTTTAATTCACACTTCTGTTTATTTGTGAGCTCCTGTGTGGAGCTAGTCTTATTTTAGAATAAAAGCACTCATGCAGGGACTCAAGTAACAAGAGAGTTAGAGCCCATATAATTATTTCTGAACATTTTGTGTGTACGCCAGCTTTGTATCACAACACCCACTCTGTATGCCAGTTCTGATGTCATGACACAGCTCGTTGTAATAGATTATTTGGGGATTAAAACCAAAACAAACAGGTATTATAAGGAAAAATATTGCCACATGAGGGCATGCTTCATCTCTCTCAAAAGCTTGCCTTTTCAACTCAAATCTAAGGCAAGTTACATTTTAAGACCTAGTTTCAGAAAAAGGAAAACTCAGGTTTTATTTATGATTTGCTAGGTTTGTAACATACCAATTAAGTGCAAAATTAGCGCAAACTTTGAAAAGAAACATTCTTTGCTTCCATCCGTGGTCATACAGTTTTCCTGTGGTGACAGCAACGTGCACTTTGGGCTTAGGGCAGAGGAGATGAGCTATCTCAATGCATAATACTCGTGTTCTGTACCACATTGTGCAAAATAAGCACAGGTCACAAAATCCAAACACAAAGTTATGAAAGACATAAATTTCACCCTTTGCTCAATGGGAACAGCTTCCTAGCTGACCAGGCACGTCAAGGCAAAGGGAGGCATCTCTTACTGTTCTCTTGCAAAAGAAGGGCAGGGTTGCAGGGTTCCCCGGGGTTTCCCAGCTCTAACATACCACTGGATCTGTCTCCTCCCAGAAAAGACTGAGTCTGCACCCCCTTGACCGTGAGATTGCTGCCAAACCTGCAGTATACCTTTCTAGGGATTCCTCAAGTCACATGGTCACCCCAGCAAAGTGTCTCCTGCTAAGTCCCTCTTTCAGGTGAAACCACCACCATCAGGCTTTCAGAGCCTACCAGGTCATTTGTGGTAACAGCCCAGAAATTAATTAGGTCTGCAGACCGTACTGATGGGCAGCAAGAGGTTAATCTGCCCACCTAGAGAGCTGCACCAGAGCAGGAATCCTCAAGGCCACAAACCTTCTCTGGTCCTGAAAGGAGGATTCTGGACCCATGGTGGAGCACAGTGATTAATTAGGAAACAACAGCATCCAAGTGTGTGAATCACTAGAAGTAATTTTTCTTCTAGTGAGTCAGAGTATCTACACATTCTTGCTTCCAGGAAACTTGAGTACCTAAACATGCAACATCCCACTCCAGTATCATGTCTGTCATGGGAATGATTCCATGAAACATTAGGTTTGTCTCAGGTAATTCTATTTTCTAGCCAATATCCACTGATGCTCCACATGCTACAGGATCTGGCTTGAGGTGATTTGTTAAAATCAAATGGGAGGATGTTTTCCCACATTCCAGAGGAGCAGGGTCACACACCAGGTTTCAGAGCCTGCCACTCACCTGACCCGGGCTCAGCAATTCCTGCCAGAGGAGCACCAGATCCTAGAGCCTTCATCCTTGGCTGATCCAGGGAAGCAGGAAGCTGCAGAGGCTGTATCCCTCACGGCACATGGCTGCACAATTTTAGAAGTCTGAGCTTGTGCTGACTAAGATGTTCGCACTGACGATAAAAGCCAGCTCACAGGGGAAATCTTTCTTCGGCTTCTCCCTTTATCCAAGAAATGTAAATTCACTGTGTGTGTCTTTCACCACCGCACCCATGCTCCAAGATGACTTCATCTGGCCACGAAAAGACAGACGAAACATGAGTGCTCTGATGCTTGTGAAGACAGGTGCAGTGAAAGCCAGAGGTGGAGCAGTAAATAAATTGAGAGACGGGCTTTTAATCCAGTGATATGGACAATACTGAATTCCCATATATTTTTTGTTGTTGTAAACATCTTTCAGTTATAAAATTGAAAGATGCCAGGCTTTATGTTCTCACTGTAGAATATCACAGGAAAATGTGCTGTGGTATTGAATGGGAGCATCACAGGTATTCTGTGCTAATGGTGACTATGATTTTGCTCTTTCTTCTATGATTGTGCCAAAAGTAGTTTTGAATTTATGCCAGAGCACATAAATACCTGGACATTTTCATTTGCACTACGCCCCTGGAGGAGCAGACCTGAAGGAACATGAACCCTGAATGTTTAGGCAGGGCTCAAGTTTCTCCTTAACTCCTTTGCCAGGCCATGAACTACTTTTTTGTGCGTCTCTTGGCTTCTCTACCAGATTTTACACCACAGCCTGAACCCACACATCCTCCCAGGCCATCACTACTCCAGAGCCCTGCAGCTCCTGGTGGAGCTGCAGCCGGCCACCCCTGCCCACTGGCTCCTGCTGCTGCCCCTTCCTCAAGGACTTTGCACAGCCACCTGGTCACGAGGACCTGGAAGGGCTGCACCGCGATTTGCTAACGAGTTGGAAAGAGAAGCTGGATCCCCCAGAAATAAAAGCAACGGCAAGGAGATGATCAGGCTGTCGTGCTGATTGCTAAGGGAGAAGAGAGGTTCCCCACTCACTTGCCTGGCCCCTGGTACGCACAGCAGCACTGTTACCTGCACCTCAGAGCATCCCAGGCTTGCCTGGCATTGGGAGATAAAGGATTCTATCGTATCTTTAAAGACGGACAGGCTGCGTGAGAGGCGGCCTGTGGCCCCATCTCAGAACTGGCAGGAAAATGTCAGCGAGTGTGTGGGAGCAGGAGTGAGGGACACCTGAGTCACACATGGTAAGACCAGCCTGGCGCAGGCACTCACCCAGCTGGGGCAGCGGGATGGCCCTCCCACAGCTTCCTCTGCTGCACAGTGTTCTACATGCAGGAATGAACTCCAGCACCCGAGGAACAACCTTCCCACCAAGCAGGCAGGGAGCTGTAGAGAGCAGGGTGAAAGGGACTGTCAGTCTGAAGAGTGCTCAGGCGAGAGAAGTAAAAATGATGGAGCTGANAAAAAGAACAGAGTGAAAATAAATAGAGTAAAGTAAAAAAATAAATACATTAAAAATAAAGGGGAAGGAGAAGTAGCCACTTTCTCACTGGCTCCTGCCTCAGCAGCACAGTCCTCTCTTAGCTCATGGAAGGACAAGAGTGGATCTCACAGGGCTTTGTCCCTGCAAGAACATCACCCAGTGGACAGACTCCACAGCGGGAGCCTTCTCTGGACAGCAGAGGAGCTGACCTCCACCCACACTGGACAAGGAGGCTGCCCCATGACCAGTTGGGTGACATAGGGGCCTTCACTCTCCCTGGGCTCCTGGGACCCATCTCAGCCTGACCTGTGCCACCATTTCAGAGGTGGCTCTGGCTGGGAGTCAACAGGAAATCAACACCCCGGTCAAAGGCTGGAGCAGCTCGGAGGCCACAGTGAGCCTCCTGGCAGAGCTAGTGCCACTGCTGCTCCCAGGAAAACACAGGAGGGGAAAACACTTCCTTCTTCAGTTCGTGCCATCCTGGATTAGGCAGGACAAGGACATTTGACGTCACCTGCCCATCCAGGTGGCCTGAGCACATCCCTGTGGGGGGACTACCACCCGGTACAAAATCTTCCAGGAACATAAGAAGGCACATAAGAGGAGATGCTCTCTTTCCTATGTCCACAATGTCCAAGGCATTGGCTGGCTCACCAGCTTCCCCAAAACACACTGGTAGAACACCCCTGCAGCAGGGGCAGGATGCGAAATCTCCAAGTCCTTGATTTCATCTGAGCTTTAGTGTTGTTTCTGACCAGCCACCACTTCAGCAGGTGGCACTCTAGCCTGTGTGCCAGCATGTGCACTTGGAGGTCTCTCTGCCAAAACCTGCCCTTTTTTCACATCACTGCAAGCATGGCCTGCCTGGGAGGGTTCCCTGAGGGCTGAGGAGGAAGGGAAACAGCAACATTAAGCTTAAAAGGCAAAATCACAGCAGGAATCATGTACTGAAGTTCCTTTGGTGCCACTGAAAATCCCATTTAAAGTCCCAGCAAAGGCAGGTTATACAAGTTAAACCTGCCCACACACAGGCACCGCTGTCCCTGGGACTTTTGCCCCACACACAACAATAAGTCTGTTTATAAAGCACCAGCTTCCTGTTCCAGCTTCACCACTTGTTGCAGCGTCAACAAGCCCCCGCAGCTGCAAGGCTGCCCCTTGCCTCTCATCCCATCTCCTGACAGGAGCCAGCGGGACAAATTCCTGCCCACTCCAAAGCATCTCCCACTGCTCCACCGACCATCCTCCCGCAGTATTTGGGGCATGGGTCGCTATTGGGAAGCCACTGGGCTTCACGTGGCCACAGCCGAGGTGCGAGCATGTTTTGCTTGCCTGATAGCTGGGAACCTGCGGCAGAGAGGCGGCCAACAGCTGGGCTGGGAAAGCTGCTGCTGCTGCTTGCCAAGTCTACGTGGTCGCCATAAAAAAAATATTGCCAGGCTTTTCATGGAGTAAGAGCTAAGCACGAGCTCCCACTTCAGCCCAGAGACAACTGCGCCTGCTTCTCTCTCTGTGGAGAATTCCTCTTTGACTGGAGAACAGGCATATGGAAAACAGCACATGGCAGCAATCATGGGAGAGTGGCAAACAGCCATCCAAACTGGTGGTCACAAAGCTGTCCAGCAGCTGCAGAGAGAGAGGAGGGGGGGAAATGAGCCAGAGGAAGATGGAGTGGAGGAGGAGGGGAGGAAGTCTTAAAGACAGACAGATTAAGGGCAGCCTCTCAAATGAGTCAAAACTCACTGAGACATGGTTACAACTCCCTGTATCCACAAATGAATAAAATGAACAAAAAGGAATAAAACCTGGACAACTAGGAAGTCGAAGTCAATCAGATTCATACATATTTAACAGGGACATTCATCTGAATAGAGGCCTGCCTGTAGCACGCTAGAAACAAGTCACACTGCCTGGGAGGCTCACACAGAAAGCTTTGCTCCAGGCCAGCATGGGACAGAAAGGCAGGGGATTGTTTGCTGTGCTCAGGGAAAAAGCAGCCCTGATGTGAACAGAGAAGATGAAGAAGCTGGTGAGGTGCAGGGGAAAGGTTACATCCCGTGCTGGTGAGATGCAGGGAAAGGGCACGCTCTCTGGACCCTGACCCAGGAAGAACAGGATAGACCATGCTCTGTTTCACAGCTGAAACCCGCCTCCTGGCACACACTGCCGGGGACAAGCAGGGCTGCTGCCTGTGGAGCCAGAGCAGCTGAGCTGCAGCCCAGGAGACAGCACAGCTGCTCAGGGGCAGCCCCAGAAAAAAGCTTTAGCTCTTGTTTTCTGGTCCAGAGCTCTTTCTCTCAGAGCAGGAGCACGACTTTGACAAGAAGCCCCAGAAAGCTTCTTGAAACATGTGCCGGGATCATGACTGATGTTAGGAGGATGAGGGACGGAGGGATCACATCTCCTTTAGTCTCTCTAGCAATGGCCTGGATCCAGGCATGGACTTGGGCTATAAACCTATTGCCACACATCCTGGTCGGCCCTTTCAGAACTGGATTAGTGGGAATTCAAGCCTAAGAGAACCACGCTGCATCAAACCACATGACTTCTGCTGCACGTCCGCCTGGGCACTGGCTGAACCAATGCCCTTGCACAGGGCTCTACAATGGCATGTCGTGTATCAGAGTTGCTCCATGGGCAGCCCTCAGCAACCTTGGCATTTGATGTGAACCCATTAGCATAAAAATGGGAAACCCAAACTGGCTTGGGAAGTGTCACCAAACAGGATTCCCCCTGCCTACTGTCCTCCACTGGCAACCGTATGAAACACAAAAACAGCTATTACTAAGGAGAGTTCCCTCTCTGTCCAGTACAGCCTGTCACAGGAGTTCTGCAACCCTGGCTGTGTCCTCACTGACACCTGCTCAACCTCAGAAACCCTCCCAAGGTTTGCACAAGCACAACTGGCTGAACTTTCCAGTGAGACACGGGAACACAGGCAGTGTCATCCCACAGGAATTGCTATGGCCCTGTTAACATGGAGGCTTGTAGGTGGTGTTTCCAGAGCAGATTTCCCTCAATGTGGAGGCTCTCCCTTGGGACAGCAGCAATGGCTTTGGTCCACTCTGTCATCTGTGGCAAAAAGGCATCAGCCAGACAAGGAGAGGCTCTTACCGAACAGATGGGAGGCAGGACACAGCTGAAGAAGAAATGGGGAGCGCACCTACAGCACATGACAGTAGTACGTGATATGTTCCAGAGATACAGGAAAATGACGGTTATGAAAGAGACAAGAGGGGAAGGGAAAGAAAGAAAAAAACCTTTTGGCCTAAGTCCAGGGGGAAAGGTTCATTTCTGTCATCAGACTTAATGGTTCAGCCTGGGGAGAAATGCAAACGGCACCAGGTCCTCCCTTCCCAGAGAGGGAGAGCAGGGTCAAACGCAGCACCACCTTTCCTCTCCCTGTGCACGCCACCTGCCTCAGCCTGACCCGAGGCGGGAGTTGTCCTGAGCTGCCATTGGAGCCGGGCTTACAGAGAACAGCAGTGGCCTGGTGATCGCTGCATCATGTAGGGAATCAGAAGTACTTTTGCCCCAGGCAATACAGTAAGCTCAGTAGGAACCAGTTTTCATGCATCAGATATATTACATGGATGCCACACATCCCATTTGGCAACTCCCTCACGTATTGCAAGCTTCTGGACAAAGGGACTCTAAACTCTCTGGATCTGGCACAGCACTCACCGGGCTTGAATTTAGACTTACATTCTTGGCCAGCAGCCCCGAGCGCTGGGAAGGAAGCATCCTTTTTCCCCCTCTCCTCCCTCCTTCCCACTCCTGCCCCCGGACGGAAGGCATATTGGATCACTCCTCTTTGTGAGTAAGGGAGTGCTCTTCTTCTGAAATAACACCCTCTGCATGGGCAGCTCTGCTGGTCCCGCTCTTCTCAATCCACCAGAAAAAAAAATCTCTGCTGGAATACTGTTCTGCTGGAATCAAAACACATCACAAAATCCAGCTGACTTTAACACGATTCTCCTTAAGAAGAAAATCAGGAAAACAAGGAGTTCCTGATTGAGTGCACTGAAACATTTTACACCATGTTTAAACGCAGCATAGCTGCTTTTTCATTCCTATTTCAAAGCTACTTTAATTTCGTCTCCTTGTAATACATTAGGTAAGCTGCAAAACTAAAACTCAAAGCTTCCAGTTATTAAAAAAAAAAAAAAGAGTTGAAAGTAAGAAAACTGAAGATTTTAAAACCTGCCAAATCAAACTCTGAACATTAAAAACCCTCTATAAAACCAAACCTAAATATCATTTTTCACCCTCTGTATAAATATTAAACATTATTTGAATACAGTTCTCAATCTGTGAAATCCTCTGGTGTAAATAAGCCTTTAGTACTAGGTAGGATGATAAAACTGTTGTACAGTGTAAAAAGCTGCTATAAAATTATTGTAACTCTAGTAAGGGGGTTGCAGCAAATACAACATCTAAATTTTTGAAAACATACATATATTCTACCACCAATAAAAGTATACAGCTAGGAGAGAAGCTATCTATACATCAGTATTTACAGGTTTAGTAATTATATAATCCTAAGTGACATTTCCCAGCATTCGTCTTCCACACAACTTTTCAAAACAGGCAAACAACTTCAGCATCCTGTTAACTGTGTTCTCATGTGCATGTATGCAGCCCCATTGGTCTCACAGGTGTAAATTAGGGCAGGATTTGGCCCACGATATCCATAGCCCAAAAGAGCAACTGCAAATCCCTAAAGGAGCTGGGGAAAAAAAAGAGACAATAGCCCTAAAACAATTAGTGAGATTAGAGACAAAAAAAAAAAATTATGTTGACAAAAGCAATGCTGTATGTTAGCTTGACCCTAAATAAAACCTTAGATACTGTCTAGTAAGTCCTCTGTTGAAATCACTGAACCGAACACTAAAATAAAAGCCACTTTGGAGGGGGCAGCAGCCTCGAACCTACAGAAAACAGCTTTACATACCAACCGCAGGCAGCAAGTAAAGATCACTGTGTTTAAGCAGAAATTGCAGGAAGTGTGTGGGTGGCAATAGCCATCCTCCACACTAGAGTTTAGTGGAGGACACTGTGACCATTCCTGTGGCTGGTCCAGGAAAATATCCATACTGTGGCAAAATACACTGCCAAGATGCATCCCTGCTTTCCAAGGGCTCAGCAGCTGGACTTGGGATGAGCCTCTTGGATTTTACCAGGGCCTGAAACAAAATTAGACAAGCCAGAAATGAAAGGTGAGATCCTGGACCAAGTACAATAGATCTTGGATCCTGTACAAAAGTCACAGAGATCAGATGTCACTCAGTGATTAGGAGAAGTTGGGATAATATCAAAGAGAAGGTAGGCCAGCTATATTAAGAGGAAGAAAACTCCTTCAATTATAGCCCAGATCTACAAGTCAAGAGATGTAGTTTATACTCTCGATAAAAGCTGAAAACTTCCTGAGACATCTTAAGCAAACTAGTTTGCTCTTCGATCCAACAGGATAATAATTTACACAGTCCAGAGCTTTCCACTAACTGAAGTGCATAGATTGCTTGCAGCTCACAAGGAGAAAAGTGCTCTTACCTTAAAACACAGCAACAAAACCCTCCCATCATCCATCTGCTGAACACAGTGGGAATGCTCTCGGTGGGGTACCACACACAGCCAGCTCCCACTGATGTAAAACATATTTTAGTGCTTGCTACTTAGCCCCAGCATACCGCTTCCTATCCCTTATAGCCACCTCTATCCCACCACATTCTTCATGAATGGAAACTATTCATATCATTATACTAGAAATAGCCTAGTAAACAGGAAAAAACCCAGAAGATTTGCCAGCAGGTGCTACGGGAGGGGAGAAGGCGATGGTGATCAGCAGCTTTGGCAGCCATGTGAATGGCACCAAGCACGGCAATTTAACCACCTCTCTGTCGAGAAAGTCAGAACCACAGGGATTCATATTTAGAGAAGGCTTCCCAACACACTGTTGGCACTTATCTCAACCTAGCATTGTACATGCTATTCCTCGCAGGCCATGACAGAAATTATATCAGCATCAGCAGCAACCAGAGTAGCAGAATATTCTGCAAGGAAAAAAAAAAAAAACAACCAAAACCCACCGGTGTTTACCATGAATAATGTCAGTTGTTCTACAGTTTCCAGCTTCCAGTTAGAGTTATTTGTCTCTGAGCTAATGAAAGCACTTTGGGAATATCAGCTGGAAAGAGGGCAGCATCCAGATGTATTTGACAGGAGTAAAAACCTATGTAAGCTCTATGTTTCTTATCTAAAAGTCACCCCCCCAGAATAGCTTGTGATCTAGTTATTTTTATTCGGAGAAGAGCCTGTGCCTTGAGTTTGGATCAGAGTCCAAATTCCACTAAAGTTTCAGACTGTAGTTAAGGTAGGATGCTCCATTCTAGCCCAGTTCAGAAACAGGATGACCAGTAAATCAGGGATCTCATTTAAGAGTCAGGCTCGGACATTAGGGGTTGACCATTTTGACAGGTTTGTGTCATACAATAAATGAGCAGTTTTACATGAAAAGTAGGGGTTTTTTTTCCTCAAGAAGGGAGAATTTAGAAATTTTATACCCATTTCCACATTTCAGAAAGGCTGCAGGTTGTTTCATGGATGCTGGGAAGACTTCTGAGTGTCACCAATCCTCAGAGGTTACCACTTGATAAAGGAGAGCACATTTCACTATCTGAAAATCATAGTGGTGAGTGCTAACTGCTCTCTATGTTAAAGCACTGTCAGCACACACACACATTTACCATTAGGCCACACACAGTATTACAGCTTGCTGTTTTGTTTGTGCATGCAAGGATTCTTTGACAATTTTCTATATTTTGGGATGTGGAAACCCTGTAGGAACTACAGGATCTCTTAAAAACCACCTGCCCGTTTTCTTCCTCCTTCCTCCCATTTATGAATGACCCCTGGAGTATAGGAGCTTTCTTCATTGCCCCAACTGGATATTCTTAAAGATTTTATTATAACTTGCTGGTTCAGCTTTAACCACAGCGCTAGTAACGTAATAATTAATAATTTCTTGTAAATGCCCTGTTAGTAAATCTGGAAAATAATGATCTCTTAGTTACCTAGGCTTCTACCTCACTGTGTACCCATCCTAGAGCCCTCGTTTACACAGGAGGCTGACACAGTTCCAAATTCACCATTTTAGTTGCTCATGTAACAAATAACTATTTCACACATATTGTACACACATGCTTGGCACAAAATGTAGAAGTGCACATTCAAATGAAACAGGAGTAATATAGTCTATTCCAGTAGATGCATCCAATCCCATCCATGTCTTCAGACCTGTAGGAGGAAATGCAGGAAGTGTTTGGGGCTGTGGATGTGTTCTGTGGGAAAGGATTGAGCTGCCTTCTCCCCTCTCCCTCTTTTCTAAAACTCAGGGTAAAGCAGTGCTAGTAAAAGTGCACTCTCTTAAATGTAAGGAATGTCAGCTGGGTTAACAAGCACCACCTTTGCCTGCACTTAAAACTATCTGAAAGGCTTCATCTGGCAGATTAGGAAGACCTTGGACAACCTTTTCTAAGAGCAGAGCAAGGGGTATAGGTGCCAGCAGCAGAGGATTGGTAGCAAGCATCTGGAATGGCTGTAAAATTTCCAACCAGCTCAGCTGTTTGAAAATAAATGTCTGTCCACAGCCTTATGGAACTGAGCTGGTACATCTTCAGACATCCCTTACATAAATCTCTTGTACACTCAAGAGATTTATGATAAACACTTGCTCTTTCCTTAACCTCCAAAACCTTTTCCACCTGCTGAATAACTCAAGAGTCTTTCCTCTCACCCAGCCTGTTCAATATCTATATAAAGCCTCTGGAGAAGATTCAGTGGCACCACAGACTGACTTGTCAGCAGTACACATATGACACCCATCTCTACATTATCTTCACCTCCCATGCAAATAACACCATTACTCAACTCTTCAAGGGCTTGACTAAGATCAGCAAATGAATGAAGTTGGCAGAAGGTGAATTGTCGCAAGAGCCTGGGCTGACGATGGTATAGGAAAGTATTCAACACTTTAATAATGTCCATTGCTGGCATTAAGACTAACTGAAGATTTAGTGTTCATCTGAATTCCATCATCCTGAAAACCCCAATAACTGTTGCTGCAAAAGCCTCAATCCTTCAGCATTATTTTCAATCAGATAACTGAAAAGACTGGACTTGGCCCTTATACTTGATTTCTACAGTCCAATGGATTTAGAAATTACAACCCATGCAAGAATGCTTCTAGCCATTTACTCAGCAGCACAAGATCACCAAACAAGCTTAAGCTCTGTTCTTTGCTCTGCTGACTACTCAGTCCCAGCTTAAATTCAAGGCCTTGCTCTTATTTTCAAAGCCTTCATGACTTTAGCAAAAATTGATTTAAGGGCATCCACACTTCTGAAACATGACACTGTTGAAACCTGACAGTTATATTGCTCTGTAACAAAATAAATACCCACTTTGGAGGGTGTGTGCACCAGGGACAGAGATTCCCTGCTGCCTAGGACACCACCTGCAAGAGACACCCATTAATCTCGGAAGTGCAGAACAAGAGAGAAACCCGAGTTTTCCAACCCAGCCTTCCTGTCTCTGTTCCAACTGTACTAAACCATCAGCATGAACAAGTAGTCCACGACTGAGAGATCGAAGGAAGTCTGATTTCCAGGGGACTCCCTGGTGTCTGATAAAAACTGAGCTGAGCTAGTAGCATGCTGATAGTTCTAGCACAAACAGGCTCTTTCGTGTACCTATCTGCTCTCTTTCAAACTCACAGGAACTTCCATTTTAGATCTGTATTCTTTTGTCAAGGGGCTCAAACTTTTGGGGAGGTGAGAAGGGAAGGCAGATAGAATCACATATACAGACAGACTTACACACGCAGCACGAATTCAGAGGCTTTGTTTTACTAGGAAAGAGTTACTGGCAAAAGCACCCTAGGTAAAAAATAGGAGAGGAAATGAGAGAGAGGAATGTCAAAGATGTCTTGTGTTCATTCTCATGAGCTCATAAAGTGATTCGAGGCAGATAGATAAAGGTATACAGGAACATCTGAGGAGTCATTGCTTTCCAACACGCCAGTAACAGCCAGCAACTCAGAACCTGGAGAGAATCACACAAACATTTCCAAATGACAAATGAGTCACTAATGATAATTAGCTCTGACAGATATTTATTTCCTTCTAAAACAAATCCAGAAACTGCTTTTCAATTATATGAGATGCAAAACAAGGCAAAAAATTGAGATACCATTGAAATACACCTGAACCTATGTCCATAACTCACTGCTGCACAGGGAGGGAATGTTGTTTTAAGGCTGCATTTCCATGTTACTTTTTCATTTCATGACCATTGCTCAGTTGCAATCCATCTAACTATGTCTAAATTGCCTGCCAAGGAAAGTAAAACAGAGGTACTTCAACAGGGGAGCCAACCACACGTATAGCTATACACTATTCAGAGGAAATGCCCTGACAATGCAGAATTTTAGTGATGCATCTAGCATTCCATGAATCCTCCAGTTGGTCTTGCCTGGGAGGAAAACTGTGCATGTATGAGCAGGGATATTGTTCAGCGACCCTAAAACAGGTCCATAATGAGTCATCCCGTTTTCTTTAGCACAAAAATAAGGCCATATCAGGCTTTTTGTTCTGACAAAAACTGGCAGTAACTTCGTGCAATTCAAATGCCAGTCAGAGAATTTTTCAAACAGTTAAAAGGTGTGTGAAGCTTGGAAGTCTTGCCAAAGTTGATAAAACTTTGCTGAAACATTAAAAAAAAGTTTCCACGAAATTTTCACTGCAACAACCATTCAACTTGAAATCTGCCTAAATTTGTTCAGACCTTTGGCCTAATCTGACAAGAAGTAAGTGGCCAAGCAAACCATCAGAAGTGAAACTTGGAATCACCAAAGAGGCCCACGCCAAGCCTCTGCCTTGGTGGGGTTATATCTTGTCAGGCTCTTCCAGTGCTTGGTTCCAGCAGCAACATTTGGGCTGGCACACTGTGCCAGAGAGACAGCATTTTTGAGTTACAACTGAGAAAACAGATAAAAAAATAAAAACAAAAATTATGCTGGTTTAATCATTTGGTAAGGCAGCTAGCATCATCATGAAAGTGTCCAAATTTTAGTGCAAACCAGCCTCCTCCCCATTCTCTCCCAAAACTCTTATCTTCTTTTCTTAAACTGGCAATTCAGAAAACAGCCAGAGTGCGCTTCTTTCTGCCCTGTATCCTCTGCCACGCTTGCACATGTGCTTATCCAGTAACAGGCATCACTAGCGAAATGGGATTACTTTCCACTGCTGAAGCGC
Source organism: Dryoscopus gambensis (assembly GCA_013389985.1). NCBI lineage: Eukaryota > Metazoa > Chordata > Aves > Passeriformes > Malaconotidae > Dryoscopus > Dryoscopus gambensis. The sequence goes on along the minus strand of WEIT01041342.1, from coordinate 90,741 downwards.
ATGAGCACAGCCCTGGGTGGGGCTGCTGGAGGATCAACTCTTAATAAGGTGTCCAATTTATAATCTAGCAGGGCGAAGAGCAACTGGCTCTCAGAATGAATAGCTCTTCTGTCTTACCATCTCCTGAGGCTGGCTGCTGGGCCGGCCAGCCTCATCCTTTTTCTTTCCTCTCTCTGTCTCTCTGATGCTGTTACTCTTTTCACTAAGTTTTTGCTGTTTCCCAGACTGGAAACATAAAGAGGAAGGAAGACAAGAAGGATCGTATCTGGTCGCACACTGCAAACTGCACCAACATGAGCAAACGCTCTGCTAGCGTAACAGGATAAAAACCCTTGCTATTTACTTATTCCAAGAAAGTTTCGTTTCAGCCTAGGATCCCGCTCTCGGGGACCGCCTTTGCGCCAAGCGATGTCTTTAAAAGGGATGCTCCGCGCAGGACGGGACGCCGGGCACGCCCAGGGCAGTGCAGCCGAGGGGGCAGCGGGGTGCGGCGCCGGGGGCGATGCTCTGCCCGCGTTCCCTCGGACNCGGGGGACAAGCCGTGCCCCGCTCCCCGGGACAGTCCGGCACCCGCCGACCAGCGGGACACGTCCTCCGCTGCAGAAAGACCCCGCAGGAAGGCTTGGCGCGCCGCTTCTGCGAAGGCTGGTGGTGGCACACCCGAGCATCTCTGTCTCTTTTCTCCAAAGCAGTTCTCCGGACAAAGATTCCCTCTGTCCCGGGAGGCTTGTCGCAGAGCCTCCTATACCTCCAGGAGGCACACTGAATAGATTTCCTTTCCGTGGCGATGAACTTACCCAGCCTCTCGCAAAGCACACATCTGCAGCGTGCTGCAGTCAGGAACGGCTGCTCCTCAGGAGTGATTGCTCCTTGCTGCCCACCGTCCTCCTCTCTTTCTGCCTCTGTGCTTGCACTGTGTGGTGTAGAATGACTCTTTCCTGTCTGCAGCACTTAAACAAAAAAAAAAAAAAAACAACCTTAAATACTTTCTGAAAGTACCACCTGAAAACTTTCCATCATTCCGTGCTTCCCCGCTTGCCAAAGCAAAGTGAAAGGTGATACCACCAGCCACTTGATCAATCTCTGTCAGGGTCGGGGGCATCTGGCTCCCGTAGCATTTTTTATAGTAAGAGTCTGTTTCTAGGACCACTGGCTCTTCTGCAGCCGGATGCTGTTTTCCGGATCTGATTTTAGCTGAACTCCAAAAGACCACAGAGAAAGAAGAAGCAAGGGAGTGTGCAGCCAACTTCCTGGAAAAGACACCCTCGCTGTTCTTGTAGCCTCCTGCAACCACACTCCATCCTCCCCAGCCCCTACAGCTGGTCCTAGCAATTGCCAGCACTATGGGCTCTGAAGGCACGGGAAGTGGCCCACAGCTGGCCTGGGGAGCCTGCCTGGTTTGAGCAGTGTTTTCAATTAATAGCCTGCTCAGCAGCCACATCATGTTCTGTGAGAAATGCTGAGTGTCACTAGCAGTCTCTTGGTCCAAAATATTTGGGAGAGCCACTGTTCTGTCCCCAACCTCACAGCGACTTTGCATCTGGGAGGAATGCCTGGGATGGAGAACACAAAAGGACAAGCTGGACTGGAGTACCCATTATGCCATTGAAAAAAATGAAAATAAGATGTCAACAACTTCTATGGGCCTAATTGTTTCTTCTCAAACAGATTGTTAGCTTATGTGAATCAGGGTAGCTCTACTGAGTAAACCAAAGAATGGAAGGGGGGGAGGGGGATAGCCTTGGGATCAGAAAGGCACAATATGGGTCTTTA
>WEIT01041342.1:61672-79960 GCA_013389985.1 Dryoscopus gambensis | reverse complement strand
GAGATGCAATGTCGGCCCTGGCGTGGGGCGAAATCCCTCTCAGCTGCCCGCAGGGAAAGGGAGCGTCCCTCCCAGGGGAACAGACGGAGCGCCCTCCTCTTACTCACCTGCCTGCCCGCCACTTCGGGAGGCGGGGGGAGGTGTTGCAACTTTCTGGGGAAAGGGATGAGCCCCAGGAGCCTGAGAGTGGGAAAGGAATGGCGGGGTTACATAAAGGAGGTGGGCGAGAAGGGGAGCGGGGCAGTCAGGTGTGCGCATCCAGGCTAATGCGGGGCCGGGGGGATGGCGGAAGGGGTGCTGCGAAAGGAAGCTGAACGCTCGTCCCAGTGTGGCTGGGAAGCACAGGGAAGGGGCACAGCCTCACGCTGCAGCTGGTGCGGGTGCAGGCATCGATGCGGGGTCGCGAAAGGGCTGGACAAAGGACAGGAGCAGCAGCGCAGCACAGCCAGGGTGGCGAGAGGGAAGCCCTCCTTTCCCGGAGGTCCGCGGTCCCCCCTCCCGTTTCCCCGCATGCTGCTGGGGAAACCTGCGCTGCTGCTGCCTGCTAGGAGACAGCTCTGGGGCCGCGGGTGTGTGAGGCTTGCTAAATGGAGGCTCTGCTGCCCTGCTGGTTGCTGCTGTGCTCGGGGAGGGAGGAGGAGAGGGAGGAGGAGGAGGGAGGGATGTGAAAGTGGGTCAGGAATGTAACTAGACTCTGCCCCCCTTGTTGCAGGCGCAGGCGGCGCTGCCTTAGCGATGGAAAGCAGGCATTTCAGTGTTGATGTTCCCCAGTCCTGCCGGCTGACGGTTACTAGGGAATCCTGAAGGATGTGTTTCCCTGTGACCCTTTGAGTAGAAAAACTTAGTTGCCGCAGTAACCAAGTTTGGCTTGGATGCAATGATGCAGTAAATAGCATAGGTGAGCCTTGCTAAATGGAGGAGGAGGAGGAAGCTGGAACTGTACAGGCTGGATAACTCTTGCAGGCGGGTCAGGAAATGTTTAAAAAATATCCCAACAAACTGTATTAGTTATGTACATGACTTTTACATTTTCTCATGCAATAAAACTCTCAGAATTTATCACCTATGTATTGTAAACTACTAAGTAAACAGAGATACAAGTAAACTGCCTTAGTGATGTAGCATGAGGTACAGAGCCCTATCACAACTCTGCAGTAGCCCTGAGCAGCCCTTTTCAATGCAAAAAAATTTTGTTTGATGGCCTGAAAGTTAAGGGGTGTGAGAGAAGGTGAAGGCTGACTCAACACCTTAAGTTTGCATCCATCTTCTTATTAGCATTGTTACTTTAGACTAACAATTTTCAATATTGTTACTTAGATTAAAAGAGAACCAATCAACCCTGCTCCTAAAGGAAATCCACAAACTACTTTCAAAGTGGAAAGCACACGACAAGAACGAGCAAAAATAACTTGAGGCCCCATTATGCATAATTTCTCCCTATTCCCTCCAGTTGTTACAACCTGAGTTCTATCTTCCTCTATCAGAGAAACACTTTCATTCACAAGAATGGGAAATCACTTCTCAGAGTTGGAGTGAAGAACTGAAAGGAATCACAGAATGCAGATACTGTGATATATCCATTTCTTCTTTAGTTTTGTTCCAGAGTTGTGTCTTTTCTAAAACACTGGTATTCTAAAGAAAGAATGGGTTGCTGTACATGAGACTGATTCTGCTCCCAGCCTGAGGGTCCACAGAAGAGAACTGAGCTGTCAAGCTCACAGATGCATCAGGAGTGAGGGGACACATGGACTGTCAGTGCAGGCCACACAGCAGATAGGGGTGCATCCAGTCGATGGATGGGGGTATTTGTGTACATTTCATTAAGGGAACAAAAGTCACCAGAGCAAACTGTGCAGCTATTCCTTTTACTGCTTTAAATTATTTGTCAAGGAGGTATCGCTGTAGATAAACATCCCTTTAGCTTATTTCGCCTCTGAAAGCTACTCAGTGTTTAAAAGCATCCATGCCCTTTAATTCAAGGACATTCAAGGATGCATAATGAATGTTACTCTTTCTACTTTTCCCATGAGATAATATTTCCAGTTGATTTTCCCTATCATTTTCTACTAAAAGATGAATTTAATAATGAAAGATACATGGATATACGCAAATCATAGTGAAATATAACTAACATATTGTACCATTACTCCTGTTTTATTAAAAAAAAAACAACAAAAAACATAGAAACCAATAACGGTTTAAGTGCTATGGACCACAAAGCTTTTCTTTAGCAGAACTCAGTGTAAGGCCTGGGGGATACCTTATAGATGAATGTAGCCTATTGCTTCCTGTAATGCAAAATATTTAGACAGTCTTCATCCACAGTTTAAGATCTGTAATGGCTTAGGTATGTCATGCTTTAGTGGAACAATATTACTTGGTTTTGTCAACTTTCCTGGCCATGCAGAGCAGTCAGTGGACAGTCTTTCTTGCCATCTGCTTGCAAGGGCCTCTGCCACTGAGCTGTCTTGCAGATCAGGGCAGGGGGATCCCACAAGTCTCTGTCGTTGTCCATGAAAATGCCAGGTTAGAAACTTCCTCTTTGGGGCCTGCCACACAAGGTTTTGATGGTCCCACCTATTACCAGCATATTTTCCCCGTGTGTTGAGGCAACCCAGTGAGCTGAGAAAATTAAACATTACAGAAGAAGCACTTGTGCTACCAACCATTCCTTCCCTTACTGGCAGGGAGGGTCTGGTTTTGTTGTTAGTCTGGGGCCCTGTTTATGCCCCTCTGGCCAAGCAAAGGGCACGCTAAGCCTTATGGAAACAGTCCCGCGAAAATCCTCCTGTTCTCTGTGCAGGAGCATGGTGTTTCCTATCTATTCCCCCCGCCCCTTTCTGTAGGGATGTGAGGAAGGAGGTGTGGCCAGAAAGTTGCTGCTTTCTAGTTTTTCTTGGCTCTGGCAAAGGCCCTTCTATTCAAGGGTAAATGACAGGGACCTTGACGCCACTCTAAATCTGCAGGGATGTTTTAGAGGTCCCCAGAAGGACCAGATAATGTGACAAAGCATGAAGCACAGCTTAGGTATAACAGAGAATTTGACCTTAACCTGTGGCTGCTTTGAACAGCATCTCCATTGCCAAGATTTGGGCATGGGCTTAGTCTGCAGTGAGAGGCTGGTGGTTAATGCACAAGTGTGGAAAAAGAAGCATGGGAAGCTTCCAGGTTTGATAGCTGAGTCCATCTGCCAAAGTATTTTTGCTTTGTTTTTGACTTAACATGTACACTGGAAAATCAGGAGGGGGAAAAGCCCCACTATTTAAATAGGGCTTTTTCTAGCTGTGTTCAGCTGAGTCCCATGTTTATTAGAGAGGAAAAAAAGATGTATTCATTTTTACCAAATCATGTTAGCAAGCTAATGTGCATGGCTTTGTAAATTCTTACTTTCTGAGTAATTTTAGCATGTCCTGGCTTTTAAAAATTATCTATTTCCAGAATAGATAATAATATTTTTTAGAAATATATTAGTTCATCTTGCTTCTACCTAGCAGAGGAACCATTTTGCATCCTACTAAACTGCCTGCGTGTCTTCAAGGGGAGGATAGATTGGACCCTATTAAGGTAGACGCGAAGATTTAGCCACATGCTATTTTTGAGCTTTAGTTCCTTGGTTAGTATCTTGCTCTTACCAGACTGAATTGCAGAAACTTCTGTGTAAACAGGATGAAACAATAGCAGCAAAGGTAGGATGCCATACCAAGCTGAATAAGGACCTCAAAGCCCATTACCATTTTAATGATGGCATTGTTAAGCAAAGCAGCCTCAAGATTAAATCGTTTACTTAATTAAGAAAAACTAGCTATTTATCGAGTGTTTTACCTCCAGCAACCAAAATACAGCAGTGTTGTCTTCTGGAACTCTGCTCATGTAGTTTCAAAGCTGTTTGCAGCTGAAGACTGTCAGCCACTCACTGCACTTGCGAAACAAGTTTAAAAGCAGACACAGTTAACAGGATGTGACATAGACTCTCCTCAGCACAGCATCTGACACATCCCTGTACTTTTCTAATAACTTTGAAAGAGGCTGCTGAAGCTTGGAATGCAACAGGTCTCCCTAAAGTTTGAATCCAACAAGAAAGCCTTAAGAAAGGTATATCCCCACATGTATCTTATTGGGAATTATTTCAGTGAACTTCTGCTTATCAGTATTGAAAAGATGTGTTAAAACCAGTCTGACAACTTTTTTTTCGTAACGCCATGTGCTGGAGGGCCTTGAGAAAACAGTTTTGAAACAATATCAGAGCTGAGCTACTGAAATGCTTTGAACAAGAGAATGTTCATTAAACATATTTCCCTCATTTTTGTAGTGTCACAGCCAACAAAAGTAAGATATTTCATGATTTACAGCCCCTTTTCCAGTGGGATGCTACGCAAGAGCTCAGAAGATTTGCATCTTGCAAGTAAGAACACGATGGACTTAAAATGCTTAACCTACTCTGGTTTTTTCAAAATTTTAGCTGTGAATTTACTGGATCCTGTTTCAAAACATGCATATAAAAGCCTTAATTACCCACCCAGCTCCCCTTATCTTAATTCACTGTAAGTCAGCCAACACCCACGGGAGAGGCTCTGCAGTGACTGGACCATGAGAGATGCAGACATTTCGTACTTCATTGGATACAGTCACTGTGGTATAATCCTGCTTTCTCTGAGTTCCCATTAACTAACACTCCTTGGAGTGAAATTAGGTTTCATTGCCCAAGGCTGTACTGTTTTCTCTCCTGCAAAAGGGCCGTGCTTCAGGTCACAGGTCTGTGCACGGGTCCTCCCACCCAAGCCCAGGGCACAGTTAGAGCGCCTGCCTGACAAAGCAGCTCCTCTGCAGCCACCTGGCAGTGCCTGTTCTGCACTGAAGGCCTGAGGAGGGAAGACATGGATACGGACTTCACAAAGCACACCAGCTTCCTATCTGATTCCCCATTTTCCAACCACAGATTTCTCAGCACTTCTCAGCACCCCATTTTTTGATGTGTAACAAAGCGTTTCAGGTCAGAATGGATTATTCAACACCTCTGAAAAGCACAGTCTCGCTGTATACAGCTTGCTCTGAAAAATCAGAGCTGAGTGCCGCAAAACCAAAACAGTAAAATTTAGAAGAAATTGTAGAAGTCATTTTGCAGGAGATGCTTCCTGACAAAAAAGGTGATGCAAACAACTAGTAGCATCATGCTAGTGTGAAGGGGACTGGGTTTGAAGCATACCATCTAAGACTAAAAATGAAACTCTTCTAAAGGGTAAGAGCCTTCCAGTGCAGCTGATCAGCAGCAGAACAATTTAAGAAAAATCAGGATATTGAGAGAAATGTATTACAAAAATGTATGGCCCGAATCTAGAAATGCTCATTAGGGATGCTACCCAGCAGGGAATTGTAAAGGAAGAATCATCTTTACATCTAGGGCTGTTTTGAAGAGCTGCCATTGATAGAGCTTCCTCCTAGGCATTCCCGGGAGCTGTGTCTGTGTCTGTTTTAGTAACTAGAAAATAGATGGTGGATCCTGGTATTGGCAGGACCTTTTACACATCCATCTTGGTATTTTCTTTGAAGTCTTGGGTAATCGCAAACGAGTCTCTGTAGAGATGATTTCTGCAACACAGGAAACACCTGTACACGCTCCTCAAATTATTTCTCCATGTGACAAATGCACACCAGCTCTGCTGTGTCACAAGGCCTTTTCACCCTAAAAGTTAAGGTCAGGAATGAACCTCACAAAAAAAGCACTGGGCAAAGCAAAAGCCTTCCCCATAACCTTTCCTCCTTTCGCCTCCTTCTCTGTGTTCTCTCTTTCCCCCCCCGTATTATTCAACCCACAGCTTGCCTTCCTAGAAGCATCAATCCATCATTCCCTATATTTATTTTTGTGTCTGTTCCTGAGTTGTCAAGGACCAGCAGATTCTTTTTTTATTACCAGTGTGTGTAGAGCAGAGGTCCAGCTACAGGCTGGTTTGCATTCAGAAGCTGTAAAAGTAGAAGTGTACCAGTCAGTGATGTGATTTCTGCAATTTCTAAACATTTTTCTTTAAACATGATTATACAGCTCACACCTGTCTTCCTTCTTTAATGGCAGCCTACTCTATTTCATGCACTGAAGTGCACACTTTTGATACAAGCAGGCCCAGAGCTAGGAGAGGGGGCTCTTCTTCCTTGGCCTGTCCACGTCTTGCTGATTAGCTGTCCTCTCACCGCTTCAGTTCCTTCAGCTGTGCAATGGTGCTCCCAAAACTGTCTGTTTTACTACAGAGTGAGTTAAGATTCTTGGTGAAGAATGTGACATGAAATTAGACAGCCAGAGCTGCTGCAGAAATATTACATACGAATATCACTCCATGGAGAGTTCTCCAGCACCTTATTAGTACACACAAAGCAGCAAAAGTTTATTCAAGGTTAGCATCTTCTACTCTTAAGCTTGGCTATGGTAGAATAGCATCTTAGATAAGAAGATATTTGTGCAGTGTGATATCATTACTGTGGTCTTCTTCAGATCTTGTCAAGATCCTGGCAGAAATATTTGCAATAAGGAAGAAAAAGCTATTTCTCGTTTAACCAGTTATTAACCTCGAGACAGTCTATACTTACAAGGAGGTAGTAAATGTCATACAAACAGCATCTCTTCCTTTGTTCTATGAAATCAGGATGGTTTCTAGTAATTTAAGTGTTATTATTTTATTACTAAATGCTACTGTATATCTCTTAATATTGTACAGAAAACTTGTAGTAGGTGAATTACACAGTTTTGGAATTCCTTACAGTTGGGCATATCAATATTTTAGTAACTTTATTTTTTCTCGGAGCAGGCCTCAGAAACCAGTCTTGTAGGATGTAACAAACGTTGGACAATTCAGGAACAGTTTTATAAGCACTTAGACCTGTCAGTTACACTGTCTTATTTTCTTGCTGTTGAATATGCCCAGGAAGACACTGAGAATTTTTTTATAAGAAACACAAAGTAACTTGGAATTTAAATCCAATTTAAAAAATAGTAGTACTTCATTGCACTGAATCATGTAAACAACTTTGATACCAGAGGCACTGCTCCTTAATCTGATATCTGAAATTATTAATGGATATTTTCAGTTTCGTTTTTAAAGCAACTGAAATGCTCATGCAGATTTAGGGTTCTGGATAGGGGAGGAAAGTAATTACATTGCATCTTCACTCTTCTCCAACTCATCCCCTAAAATATAATTTTCCACCAAAGCAACAGTCTGTGTAAGATGCACAACAGTTGTACGTGTTGTACATTTTTATTAATCTGAAGATGAGCCTTTTCATCCTTACACTACTTTACCTCCCAGTCCTGTCTGGGTCAGACACATGTTTTCCAAAGAATGCCCCAGAAAGCACTGTGTGGGTGATATTATAATTCTATATATTCCTACAATGGACCAGTGTGTCTGTGTAATGGAATTGGGAATTTTGCCTTGGAGAGTTAATGTGAATACCAAATGATAAATAAAATGCTGAAATGAAAAGTAGGCCCCAAAGAATGGAAAGCATTGTAATAAGTCAACATTTCTCTTTCTAACTGTGGGTGCTGTGAGGTCTGCAGGAAGGGTTTATGGATGAGGCACAGCCAGCAGAGAGCATGCAGCATCGTCACTAAGAGCAGATCACCAGAATCCTGCAAAGGCACAAAGCACACGGCTATTCAGTGCTTAAGTTAATAACTCATGGAGCCTTGTGATATTCAGAGGCATTTGGCAAACATCTAATATTACTGGACTGTTTAAAGATGTTTGCAGGTCACATTTACAAGGGGATGTCTGCTACGCAATATTATTAGCAGCTCTCTTTGCTGTTATGTGCACACTAACCCCTTCCCACTGTACCAGGAAAATGTATTCCGTTCTTAGGTAGCTGACTCCACCCTCTAATTTTTCATGGATACAAGCTATAGCAGAATATCTCTTTAGGAGGTCATTTTCTCATTCTGTGTACAAATCATTACTGGTGCTTAATAATCAAAGAAAACCTTACGAAACAGAATTTTTCAAATTATCTACATAAATGCCTCTTTACTTACATCACTCCTCTTTAAAGTTCAACCTATTTCTTCATTATATTATTTGTATTCCTGAAAGCCTTTTCTTTCGTGTTCACAGAAATCTTCCTATCTCCCTTTAAATCACAGTGGTCTCCACCACTTTTCCCAACAGTTTAGAATTCATTGGGAAGAAGCTAACTTGTTTACTTAGTAATAGTTTTCCAAGTGCTTCAACATGCTGCAGCAATTTTTTCAAACTGTAGAGGCTTCTAAATGAATGTTTCTCACCAAGTTTCACTTTTAAACTAATCCTGAGATGTGGGAAAATATTTCCATTTATTTTCATCCTATTTTCATCAGAGATCACAGAACTGGTTATATTCATCAGGCTCTTAATTTTTAAAATGGGATGACTAGTTTGGCATCTAATTCGTACTCACATGCTTAAGGTTCAGGGTTGCTCAGCAGCCACAGAAGCAATGAATGTGCTCAACATCTCTGGAAATCAGGCTGTGTAGGTGCCTAGAAAATTCAGAATCAAATATCTGACAACAGGCACCCTAATTAGAAAATAAATAACCTTTTTTTAAAATGTATTGAATATGGGTGAAGTATTGGTTCCTAGCAGAAACAGAGCATATGAAGTAATGGATCTCATGCTCATTCAGAAGTGGCAGATCCGAGATGTATATTTATGATGTCTGGCAAATGTAAAGATTTTTCTATTTAAAAACTAAAGTGTAATTACTAATCCTACAGTCTGGTTTTACATGTTTGTTTCAGTTTTTAAAGACTAAAAAATGTAGTGTTATGTTCTGTAAAGTCTGGGGAGAAACAGCTGGCAGTGGGAATGGTGACATGATGTATTTTACTGATCCTGAAATCTTAGTTTAGCCCCTCCTAATTACATGAAGTTCCGTCTTCTCACATAGCCCTGGGATAATTGGATGGTATGGCATTCCAAAGCCTTTGGGATGCTAAAATAATCATGCATTAACCCTATAAACATACTTGTGCTTTGATGTTCTCACCACTTAGCTGCTAGCTGAATAATTACAACTCACTTGTGATCGACTTTCATATGATAAGAGTGATAGCAAGGGTAAAGAGGATGAAAAAGTTGCAAGACACTTGACATGTGGTTTTAGTTCATATGAAGAAAGGACATCAATGTATAGGAATTGATGTGGAGCACACCATGCAATTAAAGCTTTTGGTCCCCATTTCATTGCTGGAGGGAAGTGGGGTTTGTGCTCAGTGGTGGGGAGCAGCCACAGGAACTGGTTGTGGCTCTCTGGCTGAGATAAGTTGATGCTGTTCCCTTTGGCAAATCATTGTCTTATAAATTCCTCAACGCTTTGTTCAAAGTACAGCTGTGTTTCAATAACAACTTATTTCTGTATAATTCCAGTTCAGTGGTTTTTATTACATATGCTGCTAACATTTTTCACACGAGTACCCCAGCTGTACAGCAGTCCTCTGCAGTCAGCACTCGCCCAAAATCACGCCACAAACTGTCTGTATAAATTTCCATGCTACCAAACTTTTGGATACTGAACTGTGACACACCACTCCCATCTTACTTTCTCTTCATTCTACTGTTGTCCTAGCTCTCCAAAACTCACCACTTTTATGCCAATTAACCTCAATTTACTGCCACAAGATTTTGCTGTAGTTCCTATTTACAGGCAGTATTATCCAAGTACCAAGTTTTGCAACAGCTGTCAGTTTCCAGATAGGAAATCTGAGCCTGCTCATTCTTTTCCAGTGTGGTTGGGTAATGTGGTGTTCATCATAGGACAGGAGTAATGATACCAGCTCTACTGAATCACCACATTCAAGCTGGCACAGGGGATATTTCCTCTCTTTTGCTGTGTCGTAACCTGGAGTCTAGACCAGGAACATCATATGTGGATCTGTCTTTGAGATTATCCCTCCCAAAATTGTATGGACTGTGGTGAATTGTGTCCAATTGGCTGGTGGACCAGGGATCAACAGAAAAACATCAGGCAGGAGTTTACTGATTAAGACTGTGCCTAGAGAACAACAGACTAGTTCCTCTGAGGTGAATCACTCCCATTTACAGCAGAAACCACAGTTCTGAATCTCAAGTCACGTAGGAGAATATTCACTACGCAGTTCTTTATTGCATATAACCATAGCAAAACTCTATAAATACCAGATAAAAATAAACAGGAAACAAAAGCAATCTTATTTTTCAGTCAGAACTCTCATGCAGCTTTCTAGCCTTATTCAGCATGTGTGTATGTGTATGTAGGGGGATTAGCAATCGTGGAGGACATCAGTGTCCTTCAATAGAAGAAGGTCCTCATTATTCCATAAGGACCACTGCTCTGAAGGCTCTAAGGTGAATTGATCACATTCATTTTTATGTGTGTTTTAAATCAGGCTTTGCATCCAAATCTGAAGAGGCAAGAATTCAGTGCTGCAATCTACTGTGCCGCTGGACACCTTAGCAGTGTTCTCCTCAGCTTCCTCTTGGATTGTCTGCTGTGTAACTCTTATTCTAGTGACATTAGGCTCTACCCTCAGGACTTTTCTTGGGATTTTTTTGTTGTTCCTTTGCATTTAACCATTTTAAAAATCATTTTGCTGAATTATTCAGGCTGCTTATTTGCACTCTTAAGAATTACCTTCAGCCACTTCTGCAAGGGAAAGGACCTAGAGGAAAACAGCCTAATGAAACAAGCTCAGAAGGTGTATGGGAAGTGAGTACATAAGATTGTTCAGGAAATTATTAGAGAAAATCTTATTTGCAGTTGCCATTTAATCAAAATGTATAGCTCAGAAGATTATTTCTCTGATGAGTTTAGAGAGCCACAGCAGTCTATTACCACTTCACAAGAGATTGCAGGAAAAAATTTGCATGACTGTTAGGATTTCAGGATATTTTCATAGACATTAATCCCAAGAGATTTAATTCTTGCTGTAAACATTGATTGCAAGCTGAAAATTGGGAGTTTAAATGTCTTCTACCCTTTCTAGTTACTTGGAGTTCTTTTGAGGAAGAGGCTGATGTCTGTGCCCTGTTCTTAGAAATCATTTGTTTCAAGAGTTGAGATTTCCACACAGTGAATTGTTTCAGGTAACAGCTCTCTTGCGCTTATTTTGATAATAGCGGTTTAGAGTTTTTTCCTTTTAAAGTTTCATTTCAGTTAGAGTAATTGGGGACAAAAAAAAGTTTATCTATCTACCGAATCTTTCCTCCCTATATGCCCATTAAGAGAAGTTTCACCTTCTTCGTATTGCACAGAAGGGAAGAAGATTATGGAGCATATTATCTGTTCTCCAAATTGAAGACAGGAATGCAGAAAAATTTATTGAGAATACTTTCTTCTCAAGAATTCTTTATTTAAAAACAAGTGAATATTGAATGATAAATAAAGGTAAAAGGACTTAAATGCTCTTATCCACACTGCCCTAATATTGAGACACTTTGCAATTACTGAGTTTTCTTTTTGTAGAAACAAATACTTTCCTGTATGAAAGCTTCAGAAGTTATCTAAAATATGTCTGTATCTTACGCCCCTCTGCTCTAAAAAGCTGTATTTTTCTGCCAGGAAAAACTTTGTGCTGACAGTTTTTGCTGTGGTTATGGAAGTCATGTCAGTAGAAGAATTCCGTTTACCTCTCTTAATCATGTCTCCATTATGGACAATCTGTTAAAAGAGCGTGGCTGTTTTGACAAGCAAAGAGCTCTCCTGGTGTAGTTACACCCCTGTATGCTGCAGCAGAGGAATATCTACCCCCAGTACAATTTACAACAGCAAAACTGTGCTTTTGCCAGCATGGCTTATCTTATCATTGTCTGAATGACACAAGCTGCGCTGGTGAAAGTATGGTTCTGACTGCCTAACTCTGAACATTCACTGCTTTTGGTAGTGCAGCTCTGTTTTAGCCTCAGCTGCAAACCATTTCCCTTTATGCAACTGATCAGTGTAAATATGCCTGCAGAACTTTATGGCATAGACCTGACCCAATGCAATTTTGCTTCTGGTTTAAGGAGGCACAATTTAATAGGTGCAAAAGCATAATGACTCTTTTCATGCTCATTTACCTGATCCCCACCATTTTCTCCTGCCTCCTCCTTGATTCTTTGCCTACTGTATCCACTGGCCATTTTTTCCTGGTAATTTGGTTCCTCTCTCCTCTTCCCCAAATCCTGTCACTGCAGCCTACCCCAAGCTACGTTAATCTCTGCCCTTGAAAGTTGTCCTGCTTTTTCCTTCCCTGCAGGGTAACTGCTTCCTTGCATACTTTCTTCATGACTGCTGCCTCACTTCCTATTTCTTCACTTCTCTGCTGCTTGCTGGCCCTCTCTGCTGCTTTGTGGGTGCACCTCAAAGCACTGCCTCCCATCTTCTCCATGGGCTGGTGGGTTTCCTTCTTCCCCATCCCCTTTTCTACTTGCACCCTCTAAGCTATAATTAGCTGTGGCATGAAGTTAAGAAAATAAAAATGCAGGCTAGAAAAATCAAGAGAAATGTTGTATCAGCAAAATCAGCAAGGCACAGCCCAAGCTCCCAACAGAAACTGTCAAAATCTCCATAACTGAGGACACTTAAAGCTAAACCAAGACAGTACTGAAAAGAATACTGCACAGAGAAATACTTGGCAGCCTCAGAGAGTGGATAGCAGGTGTTTTCCATCTCCAGTTTGAAACCGAAAGATAATAAGTGATGCTTCAGCTGGATATTTGCACCTTCCTTTAGCTGCCGCTGTATCCTCTGGTGCTACTGCAGCCCTTTGAACAACTGAACATGAAGTCGCTGTTAACATGAGCATTTATTTTGTTTGTGAGAGGTTTCAGAATCCACTCTCCCTAGCAAATGAGACATGGGGAAACAAACAGCTGGCTTACTACTTGCCTTCAGGAGGGAAAATAATCACATTTAAGCTAACAATCAATTAGGTGTGAGAGGCTGGGTGGTCAATAAGAATGAAACATGTCAGTACCAAATCACAAGCTGGGCATTAAACACTGACTTCTTTTTGCACACCTGTGTTTTTTGCATTGCCAGGCAACGAAAGCTGCTGGGCAACAATGCAGAGTTTTAAAACAAGTGAAAGTATTGCAGTGGGTGGTTTTTGCTTGTTCTTTTACCCGCTCCGTCTCTACACAGACACACTTGCACATGGATTATACAACCTGTTTCTGAGGCTCTACATTAGTGATCACAAAAGTGCTTCAGAACGTAAATGGCAAACATCTGCCCGCTAGTTTTTTCATGCTATGTTTTTAGACAGTCCATTGAGGAATAAGTAGGCTGTGCTGTTCCAAAAATTGCTAAGTTATTAAATCTGCAGGAGGGAATCTTAGTTTTATTCATTTAAAACATACTATTTTTAAATACTCCTCTTTAAAGGATTTGTGTTACTAAAACTGTAATAACACTCTTGTGCCTCTGTTGTTTGTTTTGGTTATAAGGCTGAAAGATATGTCAGTTGATTATCGCTTTAGCCATTCTCTATAGTTACAACAGTATATCCTGAAAGAATAGGTTTAGGTTGGTGAACTTCCCCTGAAAGGATTTAGAAACACTGGCTATTGTTACAATAGTTTAGTGGAATAGTTTATGCTACTTTTTACATCCTGAAAATTAGAGCTGGGGAAAGGGACTAGTTCATCAAGCTGGTCCAGTCCCAGCAGCAGGGCTGCTCTGCATTGCATCCATCTGCTGGGGACTCCCACAGTGAAAAGAGAGAGAGAGATGGGACCAGCAATTATTGCTGCCAGAAACTCCAAGCAGCCCTGCAATATGCCCTACAGGCTGTGATCTACAGCGGGGGAAAAAAGTGGTGTGGGTTTCAGAAACACTATCTTCATATTTCCATATGAATCCTTAGCCAAGAGGTAGTCTTGGCTGGCTAGGTGAGTCAGTTCAAGGACTGTTTTGCACCGTTGAAATGTCTCAGAGCAAACAGGGAGCGAACACTTACACTCGATCTTTTACTTTTAGTGTTTGTTATCACTAACATACTGTCTGCTGAGAAGATGTGGATGGCTTTCTGCCTGGGGAACTTCACCAGGATTTTGGGGGAAATACTGATTTTAATTCCAGCCTTGTCACTAGCAGCCTGTTGGGATGTGAGGAAAAGTGCTTAAGCATGCCGGGATACATCAGCTTTTTCACTCTGTAAAGGCTAATCTTAAGATAAGTTTGGACTAAAGCTTTGGCCTTGCTCATCCAAAGCTGCCCTTGGATATAGTGGGTGGGGTTGTTGCAGGAGCAAGTTCCACCACTCCCTTGTTCCCCAGCTGCCCAAATTCCAGAGGCCAAGGTAGCTGAGCATGGTGGTGTATCACAGTTCCCTGCATGGGGAAAATGGGAATGCTGTAGGATGCCATGTCTTCAGACAAATGCTCTCAGAGAGTTTACAGCTTATGTGATACGCTTTTCTGTGTGGTTTTCCTGTGCACAAATTCATCAAGTTTAATTTTCCAAGCAATTTATAGGAAATATATTTAACTGAACTTTTCCCATTTTATTTTGTATAATTATCCTGCCTCTGTGATGGTCACATTTGTCAGTTCTGCATTAGTTCTTAAGGGGTTTTTGACCCAAGAAACCTGTGTCTCAAAAAAAAAAAAACAACCCCTCTAAGCAAAAAAAAACTCAACCCATGAGGAGACTCAGCAGTGGCATATTTGTTCACTTAAAGAAATAACCGGTTGAAATGTAAAGGAAATGCAAGCATTTCTTTTGGTCTTAGGTTTTAAAAAGACTTATTTCTCAAAGCCCTCAGGGCTCTATTCTCTGATCCTCCAAGCAGGCTTTTCCCTGTGTTAGTATGTCAGCCGAGTTCTCCCTGTTCTCCCTCTTGGCACAAGTGAGGCCATCGGGAAAAGCATGGCAGCAAGAGGACTCTAGATGCTGTGCAGGCACAAGCTCAGGCAGGGCATGGGGCCTCAGATGCCTCTGTGATCCTCTGTGGCTGGACAGCCGCACGTCAGCGTGAGGGAGCTGGGGCTTGGCAGCTGCCCTCACCCAGCAGTCATGAGGTGTTGTAAAGTCAGGGCCCTGTTGTAAAGTCCTGCCTCTTAGCATATAAAATACTCCTGGTTAGTCGCAGAACTGCCTCACTCCAAGCCGCTTTGGCTGAAAGGGATGTGTAAATTTGCAAGAAATTACAGTAACTTCTAAATACCATACTCTAAACCAGAGGACATTGACAGTGTCTCATAAGATGAGGGAAAAAGTTTTCTAGCTAACCTTTAACTTCTCTCTTAATGCCAATGTTAGTTTTAGTCTCTGTGCTTTAAGACATCCTCAAGTTTGGCCTTCATATAAGCTACACATCCTGTTTTTCTACTCTCCTTGAATGCCTTTAATCAGCATCTCTGATATTTGAATTGTGGGTGGGGGCTGAGTTGTCCTTTTCTTGGGACCACAGCAGGTGGCTTTTGTCACCAACATTGCTATGTCACCCAGTGGTGTCAATGAATTTGATAACATACTAAACACCTTCACAAAACTATTGTTTTTATTTCGACAATTGCTCATTGTATTTAACATCACTGTGAAGGATCAGAGAGGTGTGTGTGAGGGTTACATAGAAGCTAGAGAAAGTCTTCTTGCCCCTTAGTGTGGTTTACCATCACTGTGGGTATTCATGTCTCAATACCCAGAAAGTATAGAAACTATGAATAGTCCTAGGAGAAAAAAAGACTTAGTACTTAGCCTGTCATAGAGTGGTCAGAGGAGATGGGATAAACCCCAGTAATGCAAATGGTAAGAAGTGCAGAGTGAAGAGGATAGCTGTATCATATCAGTCATGTAGTAACATTTTGGGAGAGTCTTTCATTAAAAGTGGGCTCTATTAGACAAAAATTACCTTCTCTTTCACTGTAATAAGTTATAAAGAAAAGGAACCATTTGCTCACAAGTTCACATTCAGTAGTAGACCACAGTGGGTTTTTACCTCTCTAATGCATTATAACAGTTCAAATGACAGAAAGCTGGAAAACTGAATTATTTTAATTTCTCTTGCCTGGCAATAGCCCAGAATTATAATTAATTCCTAAGCTGTTAAAAGACATATCACTTTTTACTATTTTATAAACCCTGGTAGTTAGTGGGGGTTTTAAGTTATTACCTAACTTTTTTCATCTTTGGGGTTTTTGTTGGTTTTTTTTGGTTTTTGTTGTGTGTTTTTTTTTTTTTTAATATTTAGTATTAATGTAATACAGTATGTACTGGTTCATCCTTCATTCCATCTTTCTGGAAGAGTAGGGATGCTAAAAACATAAATGCAATAAAAAAGCTATCTACATATTTTCTCCAAGCACTAAAATCATGATTTTTTTTTTTTTGTGAGCTTTACATTTCCACCTTTCTAAAGCAGATTTCAGATGCTGAATTGAAAAGCACTTGTTCTTCTATTCCATCTATCTGCTTGCTAAACTTCCCACATCGGAGGGCTCTTAAGCACCTCCAAAGTTAGAAAATACATCAGGGATGGGAATCTTCATGTGGAAGTAGTCCAAAATACCTCCAGGACTATTCTAGAAATATTAGGCAGAGGTCAATGAGACATGCAATGTTAGCCTCCAAATATGATTATCCATTGAGGGATTTTCACCACTTTCAATTGCAGCCATTTGTGTAAATAAATGGCTGTGCAAACCAGGCCCAGTCTCCATGAGTCTGTATGTATGTACCATACAGGCTTAAATCCCAGCAGTCTTCCAATGGGAACTGAATGTTTTGAGGGCTGAGCCTGAGATGGATAAACTGCTCAGGTTTTTGTTTAATTGGATGCCTGACTGCAAGAGATACTAAAGCGAAGATGCAAGCTGGCTATAAAGCTGCTGAACTTACCAGCAGTTCTGCCACTGCAGGTTGGCAGGTACAGTGGGGACTGAGATGAAAAGGTTAAAAAGACACTTTGATATCAGTTTATTTTTAATGTCTTCCCTTGATTGTTTTTTCGTAAAGTAAGAACCTTAGAACAATGAGAATGTGCTTTCTCATGTTTGTTGCTAATATTGTGGGGTAAACTGTGATATCGCTCTTCTGTCAGTCAGCAAGTCCACTTGGGTAGTACCGCACAAGTACAGAACACACGTGACAAAAATTCAGCCTGCAGAAACCACCACAACAAATACACACAGGTTAAAGCTGCAGTTTCATGTTCTGAATACACGTGTGAACCTTTCGGTTTTGCAGTTGTAGCATTTCCAAGTTCCAGTTCACCAGAACTGCAGGTGCTTTACTTGGGAGTCCACAAGGGAAGGGGTTATTCCTGATACGAATCACAGCTCATGTCTTTGAGACAGGACCTGTGTATTCCTGACTTGTATGCCTTTATCAGTATTTGAAAAGAATGGTGCAAATGAAGTTAATCATGGCATCTTAGAGGTTAAACTGTGAAAAGAGTCAGTTGAGGTCTTACTGCTACATACCTGGAATTCAGCCTCCTTTTCCATGTGAATCCCTTTTCAGTCAGGAGATAGGATACCATTTAAGCTGGCACAAACCTTTTGCCTAGAGGCCATGACTTGATTTCTTTAAAAAACAGGCAGAGATTCCAGTTTCCACCTCACCAATAACATCTTTAAAAGGCCTAGTTTTTGTAGCTCTAGATATAGTGTAAATAACCATTTCCTTAAAGGTAAACTGGTTCCTCCTATACTCATTAGGGCACTCCTTCAAAGCAGTGTTGGTTTGCTTTTATTTTTTTCCCATCGAGCTTTCAGGACGGAGTATTGCCAGGTATTTTGGTTTTATGTACTGTTATTATTTGTCACACAACTCTAAACTGGTACTGGCTTTACAGTGAAATCCTCATGACTCTGAACAGCTCTCCATCACTTGTTGAGTCTCCTACACCTTTGAACTTCCACTGCAGGGAGAGTAACAGGAAGGATGGTGCGTGCGGTGCCATGCACAGTGTAACTACCTGTACGTGCAAGCAGCCGCATCTTGCCTTTGATTAGACACAGCATTTGCACCTCCTGTTCCTGTGCTGATGTTCACGGTCCTGTTAAATTTAACGTGTCCTTTAGGTTTGGATGGATGACTGACCCCTGCGGGGACCCAAATCGCGCGAGGACGAAAAGTTTCTGAGGAAACAAACACAAGCAGAAGCTGACTCCTGCCCGCGGAGCAGCGGGCTGCTGCCTCCGGCCGCTGTACCTGGTGAGGCACCGGGCTGGGAGGCGGAGGAGGATGCACAGACATTTCCACGGCAGCGGAGAGTCCCGGTGAATTGCTTAAAGCCGGCACGCGGCACCGCCACCGGCGGCTCCGGATGCGCTCCAGCCCCGAGCCGGGAGAGAG
>WEIT01041342.1:0-59606 GCA_013389985.1 Dryoscopus gambensis | reverse complement strand
CCTCCCACGGCCGCGCCGCGGTGTCCGGCCCGCAGCTGATGCTCTGGTCCTGCTCACCGACGAGCCAGCATCCTGCCCGGGAGCCACTGGGCTGATTGCTGGAGGGAAGGCGGGGGGGGGGGAGACCAACCATTCAGTTTTAATCCCAACTCCCTCTTTCGCCTGTCTTCTCTTGGAGATAAGATCAAGTGTATTTACTTATTCGAGAAAGTAAACGTCTAGTTCAGTGTGATTTGGGAGCAGTGGTCTTACAAGAGACAGCAAATGCAGTGGATGTTTCCTACCATTCCAACATCCAGCCCCATGCCTCTGAAAAGAAATTGCATATTAACAACAGGAGCAGTTGCTAAAGAACGCCGTGTTGTCACCCCTACGGTGCACAGTAGACAGCTGTTATGATGGCTGAAGTTTTTTCGTTGAGATCGGTCGTTTTGACACAAGCACCGAGTTTGTTACCGCAGTTCCTGTTTTCCACAGGGTCAGCGTGCGTGAAAGGGATGCAGTGACTCAGGGTCAGGCCAGCCATATTTGTTTTAGGTTTTAATTTTCTCTTTGAAGACTTAAGGGTATATAGTCTTTTCTTGGTGTGCCTGCATAATGCCGATTAGCCTTAACAGGAGTTGGGTACATCCAAGAAAGAATAGGCCCTTTTGTTTGTTAGAAGCCCAGAAACAGCATGAATCCATCATCCAATCAATCAGAGTACCAGGGCTCTCCCTCACCTGCCGGCAGGGATGAATCCAGCCTCTCATGCTGCAGGGCAGCTGTTCTCGACCCAGTGTGGCCTCTTTTGCTCCCTCACCTTCCTCCTCCTGGCATCCATATTTAGAACTGAATTCCTATCACGTAGTAGGAAAAAATACCATCCTTTAAGTGCAATTGAGTAAACTTTTATTCTGCTTTCATTTCACAGACGGCTTCAAATTGTCAAACTGTTGTTTGCCTATCAGAAGTGACTATTTATGTAGCCACTCTTACACATTTCTTTTGATAACTAACAATCCTAAAGAATATATATATATGTATTTGGCTNGTTTTCTTGGTGTTTTGGTTTGGATCCCCCCCCCCTCCCACCCTGGACCTTGGTGTTTGAAGCTTTAATTGCAGATTTCAGTGTAATGAAGCATCTTATTCTGACTTCACTCACCCGGGCTGTGTGCCCATTGTTAACTATTTATAATATTCGGTGATCCTCGGACCAGGTGGCTTTTCTTTTTGTTTGAGGATTGGGAGATAACTTCAGGTTTCAAAACTGGGAAAACTGAATCTCTTCATTACCTGTTAGTAGTATGCATGATCTCCTTTGGTACCCCCAAAGACAAGCGTAGTGTTTCCCAAAGCATACAAACATTGACTTACATACTGCTTTCCTCACTCCTTAAGGATATTATCACTTTGCCTATGTTGAAGTAACACTACAGTCATAACAGTAGCTTGACTTTAGTCTGTGAAACTTTCTCCTTACACAGAAATAGTTTGAATTGCTCTCAGATGGATTGGATTTCCCATTTAAATAAAAACTGTTGGTGTACTTATATTGTATAGATTAAAAACATACAGATAAATCCCTTTGGTTATATTCATTATCCCTTGTAAAAGTAGGTGGTGCTTAGAAGGTCATAGGATAAGTGTTGCTAAGCAGCTAAACAGAAGGATGCTAAAATTAACCTGAGTATTTTTGAAAAGGATTCACTTTTTAAGTTGCTATAATTTTTTAATTGACTTAAAATACACCTTTTGCTAGTAAGACATCTGAAAAAAAGTACTTAGATGCATAAGTAAAGCTTTACAGGGGACTGTGTCGGATGTTCAAATTATCTACATACAGGAGTAATTCTACCCTCCCTTAGTATGCGTAAATTTTACCAACATCGGGCCCTCGATTTGTGCCCTTTGCAAATGTCTGTCCAGAGTTATCTGTTGCTCCAGGAGCATCTGATGTATGTTGGATAGCAGCCTGTAGGGACAGTCTTGGAAAAAAAGAAACCGCAGAGGTTCCCCAGGAACAGGCAGAAAACAAGTAAATCCTGTTAGTCTGAAATCTATGCATGTGTGGAAAAAGCCCCTTTTAACTTTTTGATGAATGATGCCTAAGTTTGGAAATCTCTGGTTTAGGTGTATACTCTTAAAACATGTGAAATCATGTCTTCCTCTTTCAGCACGATAAAGGTTGTTTTGAAATGAGTGTATTATTGGACCGTGTTACTAGACCAGTTTGCGACGGCTGCCTTGTTGATGCAGTAGCTTCTTTCTTGGGAGATCATTGTCTGTAGAGGAGGATGGTAGTGCTGCTTTTCATTCTCCTGGAGGTAGTGAGAATGCTTGTTGCTCTCTTTTACCTCATTTCTGAATTCAAGCAAGATGGACAGTTACAGGGTTACAGCTTTAAAATGTGCCTTTTCAACAGTATTCTACAGCTTGGAAAAGGGCCAGGAACTGCTTCGTGTTCTCTTGAGAACAGCTTTATCATGGATGGAGTGCTCAGGTACCCTGCAGCTTTGCTGGAAAGTGTCTTAAGAAGCAGATGTAAACTTTGAGAGTGAGAAGGAATTGCCTTCTGAGACCTTGCAACAGTTTTTTCTTGCTTTGGGGTGGGAGATTTGACTTGACTAATTGTTCAGCAGTTAAAGCAGATTTTCTTTGAGGAGGCATATGAGGAATCCTTTCTCTGTGTGTGTTATTTTGTTTGATTGTTTGTTGCTTTCTTTTTAATATCCTACATAAACCAGCACCTATGGGAGCTGTGGCTCCCCCTCCCCCCCCCCTGCACATTTAGAAGAATCTTTACAGGCAGTGATTTCAAAGGCAGAACTTGGGTATTTTTGGGAATGTCACTCTCTGGTGATACCCTGAAAAGTTGGGTATTTGTGTGGAGCCAGGACGGGCTTGAAACTTGTAGAGCTTTGCCAGGCCAGGTTTGGTTATCAGTGTTTGATTACAAATGAACATAGGTGAGGTTGGCTGAGGTGGGAAGTGCTGGCTCTGTTCTGGGGTACTTCTAAACAGGAATTTCAGGAGCATTGACTCTTTGTTCTTCTTTGGTGTAAGAAATCTGATGATGGCTTATCTTTGATGTCTGCCAGTGATGTTTTTCCCACCTGAAGGTGTTCCCTCCACCTCACCCTATACCACTCTGTTTTGAATAGCAACATTTGAGGGCCAGTGACTTAAAAGAGTGCAAGCTTCTGAGACAGTAGTACCACAGCATCTCACCCTCCTTCCTTCAGCATTTTACTTGGAGCATGGTGACAGAACTTATTTAGAGCTTGTGCTAATGCTTTATTATGAAATGTTGAAAGTAGAAATAATTGCCAGCTGGGGCATATGCTCTGGGCTCCTGTTGGGTGGCTCATACATGTTGTGGCAGAAAAGGGTCAGAACAAGGAAAAGGGCCTGGACAAAAGGGAGAAGAGTCAGTGGGATACTTGGCTTGTGGCTGTGCTGGTATGAAACCTGTTAGAGCAGCCTCCTGCAGCCAGAGAGGAATTGTCCTGATGTCACTGAGCAACGCCTGGACCTGTGCTTCCTTTAGAAACAACACAGGACTTCAAGTGTATCCTGCCTTATTTTTTTTTTTTTTTAATTAAAAAAAAGCTTTCAGGTTGGCCAGCGTAGCAATCAATAAAGGTGGTTGCCTTTGACTAGGTGCTTTACAAAAATACGTAGTTGATGGGTGGTGACTGTTTATTCAGAGTGATTCAACTAAGTAAGGCTAAGGGAATCTGAATACCTCCTTAAAGATGCAGAGAGGCAGCTGTTTCAACAACAGGATTCATCTGCAGAGTCCCAGCCATCCACAGAGGTGTTACAGCAAGGGAAAAGAAAAACTGTCAAAATCCCCCAGGGCGTTGTTAGGCTTCTGAGCTAAAACAGGTATTCCAAGGACCATTAGAGAGAGAGGCCTTTCAGGCCTTGATGACCTCTTCTGTCTCCTTTGCAGGCCTTCCTGTAGAAGCATGTGGAATGCAACTCTCAAATTCATTTTCCTGCATCTAACCTTCCTGAGTAAAAATGTTTTTTGTTTAATCTTATTTACTTATATAATCTCAGGATTTTGAGAGATCCTTTTCCTTTTGAAGAAGACATCCCCACATCCTGCTGTCTGAAATTTCTTTGAAGATCCATTTGCAAAAGGGATGTTTTGTGTGTAGGGCTCTGAATAAGTGTGGGAAAGGTGCTTGCACACAATGGCCAAGTGACTTCCCAGTGTAATTTCTGTCAGCTTTGAAAAATGGAATTTAGACTTTCAAGTTGCTCTGGGTAAAAAATGTGTTAAGCATCTGGGAAATTTTCTGTACCGATGTGCCCAAGTAACTTGTTAATTTGGTTCTAAAAGAGAAAGATATTTTGAGATTAATAGTGGAATGACCAGCCTTTCATACATGAAGAACTTCTCCACTTGGCATCTCCTGGTAGATACTTTAACAGGTGTTAGGATGTGCTTTCTTGAAACAGCACAAATGTACTCGTAGGTGTTTTAGGAATGGGGGCTTGCATCATCTGTCCTTTGAAAATGGAGGATGATCAGCCATTGACAAACTTTTTACTTAATTTAGGCATGTGCTTCCTGTCTGAAGATGAGAGAAACAAAATGTTCACACTGAAGTGTAGCTGGCCTTTGCTTTTTTTGTTTGTGATTAGCTGGCTTTAACTGGAGCCCTTATTAGTCCTGTTTTCATACAGCAGGTGATGTCAGTGTTCAGGTGTATCAGTACCTGCGAGTGCTTTGCTCAGAGCTCTTGCATCATAGCAATAAACACTGCTGTGTTCAGGCTGGATTCCTTCACACTGGTAACATTAGGGCCTGGAGAACTGCTTTGGATTTTGCACCAATGCGCAGCACTACTTCCTTCTTAATTTGTACCACTCACAGTTTTGGGTAGGGGAAAGATCCTAGTTTAAGTTCCTCTTTTTGTTACACTGACTGTATTTTATCCATTAAATTAAGTTCATCACATCTCATTGCTCTTTGTGTTTTGAGAACATGAGAAGCAGCCAGGTCATGAATACCTGTGTGCTGTTCCTCATTCAAGTGTGCATTTTTCTTCTGACGTTGATGCAGTTGCCAGTGTATTGAGGAAACACACAAGGTGTCTGTGGCGTCTTGTGCATGTGCTCACCTGCTTCATCCCCTCCTTCTCCCCAGAAGCATTAAGGTATCCTGAATTGGTCTTCAGCTGGATAACTTGCAGTACAGCTCACATACTTAGCATCCTCATGCTTTCGGGTGGGAGGAAGGAGGGCTGCATAAGGAGGCTTGCTTTCTAAGCAAGACGCTGAAGGTTCAGGAAGTGGAAGCACTTGCCATAGAAGCCAGCTGTAGAAGAGCTGTAGCTGGATTACTAAGGGCTTCCATTTGTGAGGTTTGACTGTATTTTCCAGGGGAAGAGCTATGAGTGCAGTGACAAGTGCTTCTTTACAGAGATGTAACTTATGTCTTGTATTTAGTTGGAGAGCATATTTCTTTTGGTCTGTTTTTCTAACCACTGCAGGTATAATTTACTTTTTTTCCTTATCAGATGGCCCAGCCAGGTATTGCTGAGTACATCCTACTATATTTCCAAGTAAGGTTCGAGACTGTGGTCATTGACAGCTTCTGGAACAAGTCTTGGAGCAAATTCCCAGCCTTTACAGCAGATAGGTGTCTTTTCTGCTTGGTAAGATGTCCTGTCAGGCTCTGAACTGTCAGGAGCCTGACTGTCCATGTTGCAAAAGGGTAAAGAGAGGCGGATCACGGTGCCCCAGTTTCCCTGGTGTAAGCTTGCTTTACTGTTGGAAACTGGTTTTGTTCAAAAAGTGAAGAATTTATTTTCATATTAGTGTTACCTGCACTTTGTGAAAGAAATATTCTCCATCCTCTGTCTCCATTCCTCATTTTTGCAAAAGGGTGGTGTCTTTTTGGTGAACGTGCAGTGGCTACTGTGTTCAGCCAAAGCAAGGAGTGAATTTCTAGGGGTGAGGGAAGTGATCCGTACTTCAGAGTGGATGCCAGTTACCTTGGGAGGAAGCCATGCAGATTATAAACTCTGCAGGAAGGATCTGATGGATTCTGTAAACTCTGTGGCCTCAGTAACTGCAGTTTCAAGCAGTTCGCAATCTCTTCTTGCGAAGCTTTTGGAACTTGTAAGCTCTTTAGTGACTGAGGATTTTCCATGGTTCCCTTTTCCCTAGGGAAAGAAAAAAAGTTAGAAATAAATAATAAGGTTACTCATTTTAAATTCTCAAAAGCCAACAAACGGAAGTTGAGGTGTTCACAGAACAACTGAGTGGATCAAGGTGAACACAGATCATGCCCCATTACAGTTGCTGTTCCATATTTAATCAATCAATAGATACGTAAATAGTAGATAGAAGTGGAAAACATGTGTTCATTTGAATCAACAGCAGAATTTTTTCAGGCTTCTCTGGACTAAGATTTTATGTGGGGTATATACAGCTGAAAGCTCTTGAGCATTCATAGCATGAAAGATGCCAGGATACTTGAAAAAAACTGAAATACTAATAGTGTCTTTGTATTTTTTGTTGTTTGAAATTCCTATAGGTGTAGTAACAAAGTCAGTGCATCTGTTCAGGAGCTCGTTTGATAAACAGCAAACTGAATTTGCAATATAACAGGCTATTTTGACTAATCCATCCAGGTTTTGGGCATCTTTGAAAGTGTGGCCACTGCTGTGTCATTTTTTTAAATCCTAGAAGTTGTGCTTTTACTTTTATGAGTGTATTCAGTCTGGTGAGTAGGAGGAGGACTTGTCCTTCCCAGGCCAGTCCTTCCCTGCAGGAAAAGGGGAATGTAGGGAATTCTCCCCGAGGATGGATCTGGGACAGAGATGGCCCCTGTGTGTTTGGGGCCAGAGTTTTTATTTGCACCATTGCGTAACTCTTAATCTCCATAGAAAAAGATGTGGGTTAGTGGCTTTGCAACGCCATATAGGCCACAGGCTTGCATGTGGCCACGGTCTGCCTGAGAGCGACGTGTGCTAGCACTGTGTTGTAAAGGTATTGATGCCTCCCTGGCGTTGTTCTGGAGATTCAGGACAGAAGGATCTGCTGTTGCCTGACTTTCGACCTCGTACATTGGCAGCCTCTCTCATGCTTGCACGGCCTGAATTGACTGACTTGCAGTAAATGTTTCCGTTTGTGTGCTCGCTGTCTTTTCAAAATGATTGCTAAAAAGTATTTGGGCCAAAAATAATCTACACTGGACAAGGAGATGCCAGCAGCATGTGCAAATTGCATGCTGTAGTTACTGTCCCCGCTACTAATTCAAACAGAGCTGGACAGATGTGGATTAGGAAAGTCCAGACTGCTGATTTAAAAATTTCCACTATTTCTGGTAATGGATGTTTATGTGAGCTGCCTAGTCCAAAGACCCAGGAAATGAACTGGTGGTGGTCTTTGTTTAATTCCTGGTATACAGATGCCAAGTGTTATGCTTTGATTTCCTACTCTGTAAACTCTTGGGGCAGGGATCAGCATTCAATTACTGAATTGTGAAAAGCCACCTAACACACTGTGGAACCGACCTGCACAGCACTACCTCAGTATAAATGTTTAATTATAACTATCTTCTTACCCCATAGTGGAGCCTTTCCAGATACTAAGGTAGAGGCATGCTGGGAACCTGCACTGCTCCTGTTGAGGTGTCTCCTTATAAGCAGAGAGCTTTGGTTGCAAAGCAGTATTTGGGCAGCTCTCATAAGTGCCTGTTTTGCATGTGAGGGACAGATTATTTATTGATTTCTCTTCTAGGCAGTATAAATGCAAGTATATACACATGCTCAGGGGTCTGCCTGATTGTTTGGTTTAGAAGCATTATGTTCCTAGCTTTAATATGTGCTTTAAACCATCAGTCAAATCACATCGTTCTCTCTTTTTGCGTTAGGTCTGTATGTAAAAGTGACAAATGTCGGGGTTCTGAAATCAGGAAATTAGAAGAAGAAATTGGGCATAGAAAGATGTCACCCCCTCAGGATGTCACCTTCCCAAGACTGAAATGAAGTGCAGTTGCTGGCTCTTAGCATCCACAAAGTAATTCAGTTCTGTTGCCTTGAGTGACTTGTGTTGTAGTTTTAAACTGAATTCTTAAATCATCCCAAAAGTGATGTATGTATCATTCGTTATGTTTATACAGCATAAAAGCATATGGAGTAATGGAAACATCTAGAAATTAGACCTCCAGAGAAGAATCCCATTTTAATCAGGTTACTTACTTGGATTAAACCAACCCAAATTTAAAACACGTGGGCTCATGTACTAAACTAGTTGCACTTTCAGCACTCCAGGGGTCCGTCTGGGAGTTTATCAGTGCGTTGTTATAGTCTGTTCCAGCCAGCTTCGCAGAAGCAGTTTGGTGTTACTAAGGTTGGAATAAGCTGATGTCAGATTTTTGTCCACAGTGCATAGCAAGTAGAGGTCAAACACTTGTACAGCCGGTGATACTATGACTTGTTAAGAATGTACGCAGCAGGTCGCTTTTCAAAACATCTTTTGAAAAGCGGCCTGTGAGAGCAGTGCCATGTAGAAGAGACACGCATCTTCCTCTGGCATCAGCAAATGGATGCATCCTATCACATTGGGCTGCTGAGCATGTTTAGTCATGTTACTGTAATAAGCTCTGGGAACAGGAATGGGTTCTGCCCTGTTGTGCTTCGGGAAGATTTGAATGAATTTGACTGGTTTGTTCCAGGGAAACCAGTGTTTCTATGTGCTGCTTTTGTGCTCAGTACAGAGGAGTCGAGTTTGTTTCGTGGCTGAAGGAGTGTTTCTTTGCAGTTATAAAATTGCTAACAGTACAGTACTTAAATTCTTACTCCTTAGAAGAGGTGAAACTAAAAAGTGTGACTCCCAGAATTATCAGTGTTTCTGGTGCTGATAGCGTACAGATCTGTTTGGTTTTGGGACTCTCCTTTGCCCAGATAAACTTCACTATTAGGGGCCTTTCTTGTGCTTCCAGCCATAGCCCTCAGGCATCTCTATTTTTCCTGCCCTGGTGAATCATCCTCCAACATACACACATGAAAATTTTAAACGTGCCTTGGTGGGGGTTACCATCTTTATCCTTTTTTTTTTTTTTGTCTTATCCTGATAGCTCTCAAGGTGTTTTCTAAATTTGCTGGTGTGTATGAGCATGTGTGCACATATGTCAGTGGCAAGTCTAGATCAAGCCAAGCTCTGATCCTGCAGATGCTTTAAACATAGATATAATTCTACTTAGACAGGTTGTTCCTTTAAAGTCAAAATACTGGCATGGGCAAAAGTTAGGGGAAGTATTTCAGGATTGGGGCCTGCCTGTAACTTTCAGAAAAAGTATTTGTGACACAAGCCAGAATCTTTAACCCGTCTGAGCCACAGCTCCAAACCCATCTCACCGACTTCTGACCTATTTCAGGAGGCATTGCTCAGCCCGAGGAATTGTTGCAGCTCTTGCAGCCTGAAAAGAGTTGCTTTTGAAGGGAAGTGGCCAGAAACGTGGCCGTGAACCCAAACTTCTTCACTACTTGGTGGCTGCAAGAGTTAAATGAAAGTACTCCAGCAGCTCATGTGCTCTCTGTGTGCGCATACTTTCCTAATCTTGACGTGGGGTCTGAGCTGCAGGCTCTGAGGGTGTATGTGAAGTTGGCTTGGCTGTCACCTTTTCACTCCCCGGATCTGGCTGTGGCTCAGCACGGGGACGCGCCCCACCGCTGGGATTACTGGCTGCAGTGAGCCAGCTGCCTAAAACCTGCCCCCGTGGGACTGGCTGGGCCAAGAGGTGCCCTGGCACACCTCTCCTGCCCTCACACTGCTTCCTGCCCTTGCGGGGAGCAATAGAGGGAAGAAAAAGTGCTGCGGTGGCCCCCCTTTCCTGTGACTGGAAGATCTCTTGCACCCGTCTTGTGCACTTGGGTCGATCTGGATGAGCTTTCTGCTCCTCTGCTATCATCATTTGGCTGGAGAATAGCTGCCTCCACGGGTGGGTCTGCTTTAAAACGGGAACAGCTGTACCGAGCGCTCTCTGATGCTGGTGTGCTGTCTCTGCACGAGGGGAGAGGAAGGGCAGAGCACGTGTTTTTCTCCTCTAGGTGACAAAGTCCTAAGGGCAACTTGGTCTTTGGCTCTCCGGGAAGAGAAACTGCAGTTCTTTCAACGCACAGCACGCTGTCAGAAATCACCGTGCATTTCTGACCATAAGCTGGAAATGAAAGCTGCCCGTCTTTTTTCCACTTAGGTATCTTTGGAAAGGCTGCCAGTGGCCACCTTGCCCCACCCTGCAGACGTGTGGGCGGGAGTGGGGGTAGCCGGCAGGAGAGAACATCACCAAAAAGGCAGAGTGATTTGGCTCGTGGCCACACACAGGAGCAGGAACAGCTGCCTAGATGGCCCCCGGAGCCTCACTGATGTCAGCATAACCAGCGCTCCTTAAAACACAGCACCGTGTGTGGGGGGTGACGGGGAGCAAGGCTGGGAGCAGCTTGAGGGGGTTAAGCAGTACATAAAATCACTTCCACGGGTTTTTTTTCACATCCCTCTTCTAAACAGACCTCTACTTTCTATAGGAATGGGAAGGGTTTGGGTGAGTGAGAGTTAGGAGAAATTCCTAAAACTAAACCAAGTTACCAAAAGCAAGGAGCAGAAAGAATATGCATTGTAAAATTTGCATGTGTCTGCTTGGGTTTTTTCCTTCTAAGACAAGTGTGGCTAGGAATAGTTCGGCACTGTTGGATAAATCTGTCAGTGCTGTTCCCTCCTCTGTCCCTTGTGTTGTCTCTGAGAACCTGTCACACTGTGACAGATCATACTGTCAAACATCATACTGTGTTTGAAAAGTGTCTGGCTTGCCTTGGGATGCCGTATGAAATAGGGCAGGATATGGCATCCTGCAGGGAGCATGTCATGTGTGCTTACTTGGCCTCCTGCGCGTGCTTGAGCAGAGGAAGGGAATGCACATCAGAAGAACACAGTTGTTCGCAGCTTCCTTCCACTCCCCTTGGTTGTTCCAGAAAGACGGCACTTCGCACCACCCATGAGGTTTACCGAAGCTGCCTTTCCTGGTATGTTGATAACCAGGTTCCCTGATGGAGATGCCTCTGCATGGTTAAGGGCGGGAGGGGCTGTCTCATGACTTCCATGATGTGGGATGCACAGTGCAAAATTACCCCTGTCATAAGTACTGAACTGGATGAATGTGAGTTCCTCTAAGGCCAAAGATGGCTTTTTCCAGTTTAGTAACTAACATAGCAGTTTGCAAAAGTCACAAGAGAATCTGACGTGTAGCTGGAAGTGCTGAGGGAAGAGGATACTGGCTTTTCCAGAACTGTGCAGCTCAATCACAGAACGAGGTTGGACTGGACATGAAACTGGATTCCAGGGTGACGTGGTGACTGCAGCCTCTGCCGGCTTTGCTTCTTCCCACAGCTGGGGAGTTGATTTTCCCCAGTAGGCCTGTGCCAGCATAGTCCTGCTGCTAGTCTTGTGGTGTTATCCCAACACAGAAGTCGTGCTTGAATTGCTTGCAAAGTGGTATGCAGCACTCGAATCTAGGCAACAGGGGGGAGCCAGCCTACCCGGGCTTCTTGCAAAGCTGAATTTGCAAAATGCTGTCTCCATCAAGGGCGATGTAATAATAAGTTGCAGAGATTCTGTCTTGAAAAACAAACAGTGAAACACAGGCGCTGGGGGAGGAGGGTGTTGTGCTCTTTTATAAGGCTCTTGCTTTTTTTTAGCTCAGGTTAACTTTACTACTTGGATTAACTTTTCCTGTATCATTCCAGAATTCTTGTAGTAATTAGGAAAAATGACAGAGGGTCACAGCCCTCATATGTGGCCAAGTAAGCATCTAGTCACATTCTTTTCAGTTGGGGTAGTGGCATGAAGAGTTTCTTTACTGAATGTCACAGAGGGAGACAGAAAGAGAGGCAGAAAAAGAGCCCAAATGCTGTGAAAAGAGCCCAGTCCTGTGTCTCCACCATTAGATCATGCTTCCTGTCTAGGCAGATGAACCCACATAAAAACCTCAGTTCAGGAACAGATGACATTCAAGTACTACCAGCATTGTAAAATATGGTTAGGGCTAATATATTTGCTCTGACTTTCATCTTGAGTGCCTGGTGGAACACCTGTAAGTATTTACATTTTAACATGAGCTTTTGTGCTTGTGAAAGCAGACAGTTTGACAGCAATGACCTCTCACACAAAAGCCTGAATAAGTGATGAACTTCCAACAAATCCATGACCTGAACTCTGCTGGATGCATATTGAAGGCGACAAGTTAATATGGCCTGTGGCAGTACCAACAAGAGGCCTGGCTCTGTGCTGGGCTGTTCTGCTGGAGGTGGTCCACAAATGAGCCTCTAACCACTATCCCTATCCAAAGGCCTGGAAGTAAGCATGCCTGTACTCACTGGCTGGGTGAGAACCTCAGGCAAATGTGTGATGCAGAAAGCAGTTAGTTTTTTTCCAAAGGTTTCTTGTCCTGCTGCTCTGCTCTGACCCTGGATGAAGGGCTTGGTTTATGTTGCAGAGGCAGAAGGGTGGATGTGTCTCCTCCCAAGCGGTGCGCTTTAGAGTTTGCTGTGTTTGAATTGAATTGAGTGGTAGTTAAAACTTCAATTATGGGCATCTCTGGAGCTGGACGTGTCTCTGCTGCAAGCACAGTAACCACTGGCTGTCAGACAGGGATGACAGCCCTGGTACAGTAACCTCTGAAATCAACCTGACCTGAATCACGTTGAAGCTGCGGCTCTGGCGACGTTTCCTCAGGACTGCCCCGTCCTGGAATGAGCAGTTCCTGGTACCTGCTTCTCCGGTGAAGCTTGGATTGAGAGCAGGGAATGCCTCCTCAAGCTGACAGAAACGCCTCTGGATCTGTTGCAGAAGGTGCTTTAGTTCTGTGCTAAACTCTGTGGAGTAAGTCACCCTGCGTTTTTTGCCTGCAGAGCTGAAAACCAGAGGGAGTCCTGATTGTGTCTTGATACCGAGTCAGACCCAAAGGTTGTTATGCCCACAATGCTGGTCAGTGTGGATTTATGAGGAGAGAGTATGTCAAGAGGGCACCTATTAATGATGCTTTCCTAATGTAGCAACGTGCAGCTTCTGGAATCTCTTGAGCCAAGGGATATTAATATAGTTACAGTATTTAGGTTCAAGAATCCTGTTTTGTGACCTTGTCCAGTGGCTTTTTGAATCTGTACTGACACTTGGCATGTTGTGATAGTGAGTTTTGCAGTTTATCTGTATGTTTTGTTGGAGAGGAGGTGAAAAACTAATTTTCTAAACCTGTCATTTTATGCTTTCAGTTAATACCATTTAGGACTTGTACTAAGGGAAATAACAAGTAATTATTTGCTACCAACCTTCTCCACACCTTTCAGGATCTTCTAGACTCTGCTGTATCACCTCTGTGGCCTTCCTCCCAGGCTGGAGTCCTAATCTGAGTATCCATTATTATGCAGAAATAGTTACATACTTTTTTGATTATGACATTCATCAATGCTTTTTAAAGGTTTGGTTTGCCTCATTAACATCTATCACAGGCACATGCCAAAAATACTTTATTTGCCTACATATGTATTGCTGTAAGATATATACTTGGACAGGCTTTAAAGATTTCCAGGTACTGCCATCATTCTCCAGCAGCTTTTTTGTGAAATTTTCTCCACATTGGCAAGCTGCAGTCAGAGGATGCTGATTGGTGAGGTTGTTTGTAGGTCTGGCTCAGTTGCTTCCATCCTGATTGCTTGACAACTGCTTGTTTAAATGATGCTTTTCTTGCTGTTTTCCTTCCCAAATATACTGCTGGTTTCCACAAGCAATGTCCCTGTATCCCCCACTTAATATGCCCCCTTGCTTCCTCCCTACAAATGGCAGCCTGAAGCATGCCCTGTGGATCTAAAACCTTGGTGAATACAACTTACCAGAGACAGGGGACATTTGTCCTTGCTGGCTCTGGGGGTGTTTCTTTAGGTTCCACTTAAATTGAGAGATATTACCCGCAATAAAGTTGGCCCACTTTCCAGGCTTGCCTCCTGACTTGGGATGATGACTAGGATTCATCCACCAGTTTATTCTCGGCAGGTATCAGAGGAATTGTTTTGAGCTCACCAAAGTAAAATCAGCATATTCTGCAATTCTACTGTGTTTCCATCTCTTTTTAAATACTTACTAGTTGTGAACCCACTTGTCCACCAGTAGGGCTGACTGGTCCATGTTGGTGGACTTTGAGATTTTATTTTTTGCAACCGAAACAATTTTGCTTCAGTACTAACCATAGCGCTGGTATTTACTTAGTTAGATTGCTTTACAAATGAGTGCATACAAGGCTGCTGAAATGCAGCTGCTTGTGGAGAGTGGGGAAGGAGAGGTTTAGATCAGGTCATGCTAACCCCTTTCTTCCTCTGTGTGCTGCGCATTCTTCACTGCTGACATGGCCTAAAAAGGAACCTTGGCTTTTAAAGCCCTACCTTAACCTGCCCACCAAATGATGTGTACTACTTGATTTGTGTTTAGCTGCTGAAAACTTTATTCCAACTTGCCTGAACTGGGAACTTAGTTGCAAGGGTGACACTAGTGCTTTCAAACCTTCCGGTAACAAAAGCCTCTCACGGTGGAACTCAGTTCTGTCTAGGTTACTTACTCCCTGTATTAAGCCTCTCAGGATTGATGAAATGTAGTGGTCTTAGGAGAAACGAGTCCTATTCCTCAGGTAGTACTGATTTATGATGATAGCCTTTGAAGGTTGCTGTGTGTAAATCCATTCTAATAAGCTGTTCAGCACTTAATACTGAGCTCTGTGGGCTCTGTGGATGATATAGTATTTGAAAGTAGCAAGCATATGTGTTTGGAGAAAGGAGGCAGGGGCTGTTCTTTTGAACTATCAAGCTGTGGTTGTAGGTCTGATTGTTGAATTGAGAGCTCCTCTTGTATTGCTCTGCTGCTGCTCTATGCATTTAGTAGCTTAAATTTAATATCATAAAGGCCATATGAGGAGCAAGGAATGGAGCCCCTAGCACGGCATATGCTTTGCAGGTGTTTCTCTGCTCTTGGGTGTTAGATCAGGAAAATGTAAAAATAAACATAAAATAAAGTCATTGTGTATGTATAAGCAGGAGGGCATGTTTATGTTGCTTTAATTAGAAGTATTTTCTTGACTGCTTGTTTTCTTAAGGTATGTATTCAAACTAATAAATATTTTAAATATCTTAGAGGTATGCCCTAAAATGCTAGGCCAGAAAGCTGATAAGGATTTTTTGTATTTGTCCCTCTGTCTTTTGAAAGTTCAGTTTTGGCTCAATCAGTTCTCTCAGCAGACTTACTGTGCAGCTGATTTAGTTGTGCTGGCAGAAGGAGGTAGGAGAAGAACAGAGGATGACAGGATTTCTGATTGCAATGCAGGTAGAACAGATATTAAAAGCCCATGCAACCGTCATTAAAAAGACTGTTGGTCAAACCATCAGAACCATCATGTCTTCCTAGTAAAGCAAGGGCCAGGATGAAAAGTGGAAGAATCAAGTGGAATTCCTTTTTGCCAGATTATCTTTGCTAGGTCCTCGAGTCAACCTTGGATAAAACAAGACGTGTTGCCTGCTAGGATGGATCCTTGAATCATCAGCACTTGAATCAGTGCTGCTGGGTTAATAAATTCCTGTAGACAAAGCCTAATCCAAGCTTTACTCCATGGGTGGGGGGTGATTAGCAATGTCTGTTGTATCTCTCCTTGTATATAGGAACTGCATCTGCTGTGTTTGTTGGGCTTAGGATCTTTGCTGGCTTGGAGTTGTGATGTTGAAAAACCAGCACAACCATTTTGCATTTTTTAAAAGATGCTTCATTTTTAACATGTAGGTTCTTACCTGCTTTTTGGCTTCCAGCCTACTTGAAGGTGAGAGTGAGCATCCACTCCATGGCTACTATCAGTTCATGGGTATCTCTGTACTGTGATTCCAGTAACTCTAAGAGTGGCAGCCTTATGTTAATAGAGCCACTTTCCCCACTCCCTCCCCTTTTCCTTTTCCCACTTGCCCCGGTCTTTCAGGTACATTGTGGTGTTTGCCTTTAAAGGTTTTGTTTAACACCACTTGTATTCAAGCATCTTCCCTCCACCACTTCAAGGCAAGTATGCTTCCAGGTATGTGACTGCAAACAATGCAAAGGGAAAAATCTCAATGGAGATCTGTTCTTGATGTTTTTTATCTCTTTGAAGATGCGCTTTTTTAAGAGTCTTTTGATATTTAGGTATTTCCTCCCAGCTTTCCCTTTTCTGGTGAGTCTTTGCCTTGGTAACTAAAAAAATTCATAATGACATTGAATTCGTGACTTCAGAATGGTTTCCTTGGCAACTTAAATGGGCATTTGACATCATAGCATGAAGAAGCAGCAAAACCAGCTTGAAGGGGTTTGGCTGTTGGGGTTGTTTTTGGGGGATTTTTTTGTAATTTGTTTACCCCCTCACCTCTAGCAGTTTACTCCTGCTGTTGTAATCTTCTGAGATGCTGATACAAGAGGTTAGTGGGGTTTCTCTCTAAGCCTTATCTCTAAAATGTTCTGCGTAGCCAGTCCTCTTTAATATTTTGTGTCTTTGAACAATCATACCTCACCAACTTTTGTTTTGGTCAATAAAGGGGAGGCAAATCATAGTCTTTCCCTTGCCTGGGAATGAGCAGCTGAAGGAAGGGAAGAGCTTCTGGAGAGATGTTGACCCTCAGTGCAAGCAGCACAAAACTACATACTCTTTTTATCAAGAGGCTTGAGAGTTTTGGCTGCAAAGATAGTCCCATCTTCCCACCTTATTACACATTCTTTGTTTGCACTCTTGATGCAAATCTCGTTACTGTATTAGCTGTGTAAAAAATTCTGGAAATCAGATGTCTCCTTTAGCTGTTCTTTTTATTTCCAAAATAATTTCCATCTTAAGTATCTTTCTTAATCATGCTTGATATTGTGTAAGGAGATCATGTTTCATCATGTAAGGTTGTGGTCCAGGTTTTGTTCTGACTGGACTGGTACAAATCTGGTGCAGCTTTGCCAATGTTGATGTGTCTTGTGGAAGAAGTCGGTTTGAGTCGCCAGGGCAGAGTATCAATCACAGCCCAGAAATACCAGCTTAAGGAAAATAAGAGTGAAGACTGATGGAGGTTTTGTTGGAATGCCCAAGCTTCTATTATACGATATGAAACTAAACATAAGCTAAAAGCCAAGTAAGTACACAGACTGCAACAGCACATTTCCAAGACAATTGTCTTGTTGCAGAGGAACATGGACTGTGAAAAGGCCTTATGGCATCTGCCCATTTAATACAGGCTCTATCAGTAGTTATCATCGGTTACAATAGTCCCACTTGTTTTTAGGTATCTGCAGTTATTTTTTGTAACTGTTTGAGGGAGTAGCATATAAAACAGGGCATGTAGAAATCTAAAACTCCAGCCAAAAGACACCTCCTTTTTGTGTCTACGTGTTGCAGCTGTCTATCTCTTGGCAGCAGGCAGCCTGTGTAGAATGTGAGGTTTTAGCACTGAAGCGTGGAAGAGAGAATTAAGGGGTTCTGAACTTAAAATATTCTTCTTTTCTAGAGAATTTCAGTCCTCACCATTGCTTAATTATTTGGAGACTGTAGGGTTGGGGTTTTTTTTTTCTTTCAGTGACTCCTTATTTTCACAGTATGATAAAATGAGACAGGTTGCTAACTCTTCACTTTCCTCAGTTGTTCTGCAGTTTAGTAATCAAATGAATTGGAGCCAGTTGCATGGATACCCAGCTGGGAGGAAAGGCAGAAAAAAATGCATGCATGTATTTTGTTATGGGTAGGAGAGGAGAGACTTCACTTTTTCACCATGAAACACTTTTGTATAAGCCAAATAAATGCTTTGTTATAGGGATGTCAGTATGGGACATTTTGTTTCTGCATAAATTATGGATAACATCATAACACCTAGGGCATAGTTACACCTTTTAATCTCCCCTTGTTCGACCTGGAAAGGCGGAGGATTTTGTGAAATGAGCCAGTGTAGGAGCTTCCTTGCAACAACTCAGTACTGAGGTTTTGCATTTTGGAGGAAGCAAATGCATGCTTTTGTACCAAGCAAGCAAACTGAAAAGGGAAAAGTATAATAAGACACTGTAAGACTTTACATTTAAACCCATTTTTTTAAATTACTTTGTGCCTTCAGTTATGCAGGTGTTGTCAGAGTAGAGAATGGAAACTGTGTACTTGATGCTCTGAGAAACAGGGTTTGGGTGCTGATCTCCATCTTCCTTGTAGAAGACTAAATCCATGCCTTTTGCCGAGGCTTTTCATTTTTCCAGCCTGGCCTGCGATGCGGTTTTCCTTTCTGCCGAGACATTTGTATTGCTGTGGTTGTTACATCTGCCCTGGGCAAGCAGAGAATGCCAGCACGGGCAGTTCCTTACGCTGGTGGTACTGCTGCCTCGCTGGTGCGGGCTGGGCTGCTGCTCTGACTTAGAAAAGTACGGTTTAAGTTGCTCGGCTTTTTTGTGCATGGATGAAACCAGACTTTTCGCTTCATAGAAAAGGTTCAGCCTTTCTGAATCATGTAAGTTCTGCTGTGCAAAGGCCGTGTGGTGGTGCTTGAGCAGGTTTCAGCTTTCTTTTTGTTGTTGTTGCTGGTGTCGTTCATAACTTTTCCACGTAACTTTAAAGGCCTTGCTCTTCGGGAGGCTGGTATTGAAAGGAGTGGAAATCATCCCGGGGAGAGGAAAAGGACAGGCTAACCTTGGCACCTGGGGCCTGGCTATTATGTTGCACTTCCTCTGCGGGGCGGCGCGGGGCGCGGGGCCGCCGGAGTGATGTTCCCACAGCAAATGGAGGAAGTTCTTCCAGCAGCAGCAGCGCTTCTGGATCTCCTCTCGCTTGGGGGATGGGGCAGGGTGGTGAAAGAGGGTTACACAAAGCACCGAGAAGAGGGGGTGGGAAAAAAAAAAAGCGCAAAACAACAACCCGGATCCTTCAGCTGCGTGCAAAGCTCGACAAACTTTTCGGAAATGTGAATACTTGGGGTATTCACCGTTTTGGGGAGGGCTTGGGGAGCAAGAGAGTGTTTCTTTCCCTGGCGCTGCTGGCAGCGGGGAAGGTACCACGGGAAGGAGCCGGGAAGGATGGAGGGGGGCGGCCGCTCCTCTCTCGCTGGTTGCTGACTAAACAGTTCTGTCAGCTGGCAGTCGGCACGGCCTGGGGATTTGCGATAGAGCTCCTGGAGGGTGGGGGCGGCTGCGCGGGGGGAAGGGAGGGAAGGGCTGGCCCTGCTGCAGCCACTGCCGCTCCGTCGCCCTCGTGGCAGGGAGGCCTGCGTCCCCTGGGCACGGCCCCGGGGAATTTTGGCGGTGATGCCCGAGCGAAGGGGATGCGCCTGCATCCGTGTTTGTTTGGGCAGTGGTGCGGTGCCTTGAGTCGCAGCCCCAGCCCGCTGTAAGCCTGATCTGTGCAGGAACGTGTTCCTGTCCGACTGGTACCCGCGGCTCCCTCGCCTGCTGCGTCAGAGCCCTCTGGAGCACGTGCCTCTGCTAAAATTGCCAGAGCCCGTGGCTGGGGCGCGAGGAGTGCGCTCCCATCCGAACTTGGTGCTGGTTGAGGATGCTGGGGCAGAGCTGTGTTTGCCCCGCGGCCGGGCTCTGGCTGGCGCTCACAGTGACAGTGCCAAGTGGAAGAGCAGGAGCAAGGCTTGGGCAGTACTCTGCCTGTGCTCTGCACAGGTAGAGAGTGCCCCATCTAAGCATGTTAGGAAGCAGACAGTGAATCCTGGCTGCTGGTCAAGTTTAATGTTTCCTTTCTCAGCCTTAAAGGCAGATGGAGCCCAGGGTAGCCCTTGCACAGAGCAGGAGGTATTTGCAATGATTCTTTTAGGTCGATAATGTTCAAATCCTATTTTTCTGCTCCTCTTGTTTTGTTTTCCATAAATCGTGTGCTGTAAAGTTGGAACAGCCTTGGAACAGCTGTGGCTTTTCACCCATATGCTTCCCTCCCCTCCACCCCCTATTAGGAGTAAGTGAAGGATGGGTTGTATGTGAATCACCTCCATACATATTTCACGTCTCCTGTCCCAGCAGTGCAAGACAGAGACGGACCCTGTCCTGACAGGCAAAAAGGGTGTGTGTCTCAGTTGTTTGAGGTCAACTGAGTTAGCCGAACACAATTAAAAAAAAAAAAGCTCTCTCGATGCTCCTTAAGGTACAGCCTACCGTGTCCGAAGCCATGTTTGTGGCTGTGCAAGACCAGTTAATGTGTTAACCTGCATCTTAATGAACTTTAAGGTAGGTTTTTAGTAATGTTAGTCTGACTCAACTGAGCTACCATGGTTGTAGTCGTGAGTGAACCTGTCTGGTGTACATGGACGAGCTTGCTGGAGGCTTTAGTTTGCAGGACAGCACCAGTCAGTGTTTCTGACAGTCTAAACATGATTTGCCTTTTTTTTCCCCCCCTTTTTATTTTGCCAAAGCGGAGCATGCTGTGAAAGATGAGTGAAGGCTATAGAAAAGTGTTTATATTGTGATGTGGAAATCTACAGATCTCGCCCAAGAGCTGCTTTGTTGTACCTTTGTACAGCTCTCATCACCTCAGTGCAGTTCTCAGCTGGGTGTGTTGTGCCTGGCACTCCTTCACAGCACACCTGGATGCCCTTTTATGCACGAGTCAAGCAGCAGCGTGGTTTTGTAGGGCCTTGCAATCCTTTGCCAAGTGGCCGTACAGACGAGCTGGGCAGCCGGACTGCTGTCAGTTTGCTCTCAGCAATGTAGGTGTCTGCGAGCCAGTGTGGGAAGGTTGTAAAGCACTGAAGTATCCAAGTGACACCTCAGTCTCCATTCTGCTTTGAACATTGCTTGCGACAGGCCACAGGAGTGAAGCACTTTGTGAGAGCGTGTTTAAATTGATAAAACTTGAATCCTTAAATATTAAGCTTTTCCCCTGGTTATTG
This sequence comes from Dryoscopus gambensis, assembly GCA_013389985.1. Classification (NCBI taxonomy): domain Eukaryota; kingdom Metazoa; phylum Chordata; class Aves; order Passeriformes; family Malaconotidae; genus Dryoscopus; species Dryoscopus gambensis. The sequence continues at coordinate 38,706 of WEIT01041342.1, read as the reverse complement.
TAGGTAAAAAGGCTTCTTTGGTGCTGGGGTTTTTTTTTTTTTGAGCAGAGAAAAAAGTCTCCAGGAGAGAGGAAGACACTGAGAAATTACTGTTGAACCAGATGTACATCGTCTGTATTTTAAAGCAGGCAGATTGTCTCTCTGAAAACGGAATTATTTTGAGACAAGAAGGGTATATAACTGTTTGAGTGCTTAGGCATACGGTCTGAAATGCTGAATAACCACAATTCTCACTAACTTCACAAGGAACGCTTCTGGAAACGGCTCTTGATGCGTTGGGTACAAAGCACTACAAGTGTGGGTAAACAGTTCTTTAAAATATTTTGGCACACTGAGAAAACTTCAGAGAGCGCTACTTGGAAGCTGAACACTTGACTTTTCGTGGATAAGATCAGTTTAAATAGGTGTGTTTTTCTTCCTTCTGTATGTATGAGAGGGGAACAGGAGGGCAAGTGAAAAAATCAGAGGAAAAGACCTCCTTGCTGACTGGGGAGACTTGTTTGACCTTCTGAGCCCTGTGCACTTGTCTGTGGTTTGCAGCCAAAGGCTCTCACTTTGAGAGTGCCTTGCTCCTCATGCTGAACTATTTTTTGACGCACTGAATGAATGCAATATGTTAACACTCCTGTAAGTCCCAGAATTGCTTGGCTGCCCCTTGCCCTGCCTGCCCTGCGCTGGCTGAAAAGGTACCATTGTTTGTTCTGCAAACAGTGGGTGATGGTTGTTTCCAAGGTGACTGTGGCACTGTTGCTGCCCTCTAGTACAAAAAAAAAAAAAAAAGAATTGTCATTAAACACCTGAGAGCATCCCACTGTCACCAGAGACAGTGGGAGGGAGGAAGGAGCTCTCTGGGCTGGATATTAGAATACAGATGGAGAAAATGCTAGTAAGCTAAGAAGGGGCAATGCATACATTTAGTCTATGGTCCAAAATGTTCTTCTAAATAGTGCAAGGATACAACTACTGAAACTGCTGATTGTTTCTAAGTCTGTGTCTCTGCTCTGCTGGGAAGCAATTATGATAAATTTAAAGTCTCTGAATCATACTCATCAACTGTTCGTTGTAGTTTGAGTTTACAGTAGTAATATTCTGCTTTTTCACTTAATCGATAGGATGTTTTGAAGACTGCTCAAGCCAAGGGTGTATGGACTTCTACCAGGAAAGCTAAAAGGAAACACTCAGCAGTTCTGCTAGACTTGTAGGTTTTCAGACTGTTTTGGAAAACAATTATTTGGAGATAAAGTATGCATCCCCCAGAAAGAGAACCCCAGCAGTTCTTTCATTGCTTTTGTATATTCTTGAAGGGCCTGTGGTACTCAGAGCAGGGGCTTACTCTGAAATGTCTGGGTGGATGGATGAGAAGAATTTTTTCAGTGTTTTCCCTGTGCTGCCTGCCCATCTACTCATGCAGCTGTTTAGCAGGGGGGGATGAGTTTAAAAAGAAAAACAACCCAACACTTCTTTTTAATTGGTCATGGATGCTGCTAGCAGAACTTTGCCTCCCCCTGCATTAGGTTTAGTACAGTTCATACACAGGTTTCAGTAAACATTAACCACTTTTATCAGGGCTCGCAGCATGTTGAATGGTTAGCAAAGAGCATGTACTGAGAGAAACAGAGAAAATGAACAAGTCCAAGGTCAAAAGGATGGTAGGTTTTCCTTTATTAAAATAAGGGGCGGAGAAGGTTGACACCACTATGGAAAAAACAGGCCTGTGTGAAAAGCATGATTCTTGTCCTTAAGCTTTCATCTGGGTGAGAGTATGTGGGGGTACTGCAAGGAGGATGTGCATCTTGAATTTTTCTTCTGTTCCAGTGAGATGACCAGAACAATCAGCCCTCCTCACACTGTTGCTGACTGACAACTTGAGCTCCTCGTGACTCAGATCAATCCAGAGCAGAGTATAAGCTTTGCTATTGCTTGTTGCATATTTGTAGGGGCCTGTTCCTACCCTGCATCCACAAAGATCCCACGGACTTCAGCAGTGCACAGCCAAACAGAGATCACAATTTCCTCCCTTCCGTGCCTGCAGTGATACAAAGCCATTCTGGTTAGGAAGGGTGGTTAAGGAGCTGTGGTTTAGCATTTTGCCTCACCTTCCTTTCTCTTGGGTGACTTGGATGTTTCTTTATTGTATTTGAGGGTACAGTGCTCTTAATTTTTCTGCAGAATGAATTGCTGTAGTGATTACAAAATAATTGATCAGCTTAGCAATAAAATAAGGTAATTTGTGGGTAAATTATAATGAAATTATTTTAAGTTGAGGTCTGGAAAAAAGGCATTTTGGAAAGAGCATGTAATCTGCCCTAATGAAATTCACTGAAGCATCTGATGCCACAGTTCAGATTGTAAGTTATTTTTAATTGTGCAAAACATCATATCCTGTCCCTCCTAGCTCCAGTCAGATAATACTTTGCAAAAGAAGCAGCATCATTCACCTACATATTTCCTAGAAAACAGCATCACTGAAAGGTTGTACCTCATTGGGAAAACAGAGATTTAGTTAAATGATACATCAAACAGAAGAAATCCAAACCGTGTGTGGCTGGTCTGACAGTAGTTTGAGAAACACCCTCCACTGCATGCCCCTCAAATCAGAAACGTGTGCGCACAGTTAAAAATCTCATCTTTGTGGTGACACAGATGATTCAGTGCAGGAAATGAGAGGAATTTCATTCAGCAGTTAAGCATTTGTGGGGCGGGGGTGTGAGGAGGTCATGGTGTTCAACACACCCGATTAGGAACCTTCAGGCTCTTTTTCCTACTGCATTTTATATTGATTTAAATCAGGGCTGATACTAGAGGCATCAGCACAAGAGGTAAATCCCATCCTGTATGTTCCACCTGGATCAGATGGGAAGTAAAAGAAAGGAAGAGGCTTTTTTTTTGGTTTTAAATTTTACCTACAGACATTAGCGATCCTACTCAAAACCATCCCTTACCTTGGGAGGTGCAAGGACTCGCTCTCGCATCCTGCTGGAACTGAGCTGTGGGGTGGCTGGGCCACTGCATGGAGGAGGGTCACCACCAGGGCTGCAGTGGTGGCCCACATTCTTCCTTCTGCAGTGGCTGCATGGTCCCAGGGCAGGCAGAGGGAGAGCTTTAGATGCAGGCTTACAATTAGAGCGTCTTGAAAGATGCCAATAAAAAATATGGACTGTGGTTTCAGTCTAAAATATTTGTGGGATTTTACCAAACCACTACAAACAAACAAAGTAAGCAGCAGCAAAAAAGTGACACATTTCAGGCAGGATTTTTTTTCCTTTTTCTTTTGCAAGGTGATGCAGAGACTTGTGTTCTGTGATTCAGTGTTCAAAGGAAGGGTATTTCTCAAATGGAGTACTCCTTTGTTCGTCCCTTATTCACAGACTTCCCAAAGAGCTTTATATTAAAGTTTTTCAGGAGGCTGGGATATAATTTTCTTTTTAACTCTGTTGATGTTCTCCCTCGGTTTCCAGGTGTTTTTGCTGCCTTCTCCAAATTTAAAACAAACAAACAATTTCCTAATAACTTGATTATGTGTTGTAGTAGAAGCCTTTGTAAAGCCTGTGGAGGGAAACCAAATCATGTGTGCCGCTTGAATTCTAGAATGCATTCAGTTAGTACTGAGGGCAGGTTTAATGGGAGAATGTACGAAACATTATATGTATGTGTAGACTTTTGCCTTGCCTGGAAACTGACCAAGGAATAAAGTCACACAGTTTTTAGATTGCTTTGGTGACTCTGTAAATTGCTTTGCAGTTAATATTTGCTGTAGGTCTCCAGCTGATAACCGGCATCAATGAAGTGGCTTTTTATACTGTTTTATTGAAATTATTTATGCAACAACAGTGCAAGCTTTCTTGCAAAAGCAGTCATTTGCAGTGCACAGCTGGTAAACAAAAGCATTACCATTCATTGCCCAGTGCCTCAATAGCTATGGCTCAGTTCTCACCTCTGTAGCTTGCCATGCATGCTGCCAGTGTTTATTCCTCAACTCTCATGGACCTGGACCTGCAGGTTTTGGCTGCTTGTGGCACTGAGGTGGAGGAATGGCTCTCTTTCTCCTGAAGAACCACTCATCCTGTTTTGCCTTTTTTTGGTTGGTTGGTTGGTTGGTTGGTTGGTTGGTTGGTTGGGCTTTTTTAAACCTCTGTGGAAAAATACTTTTACTGTCAGTCTGTGGAACCACAGTCCTGTTCACCTCTGAAATTGTTTCATAAAAGGCTCTCAGAAGACCATTAGGTGCACTGGGGAATTAGGAAGAATTACCTGCATCACCTTTTTAGATACCCTCGCAAAGGCTTCAGTGCAAGAGGACTCTATTAATAATATCTTAAAATACACACTGTCCTGATAATATAATGGAGGGACTCATTCTGTCAGCCACAAAATTTCTGTCGTCTCTCCTTCACCTGGGCTCGCCTTGGCTGTGGAAGACAGTCTCAGTTCTCCCAAACTGTTGAGATTTGTTTTTAGGAGAAAAATTTTATTGGGCGAGATGCGAGCGCTGCACGAGTGCCAGGAGGAAATAGGGTGCATGCCCCACCACAGCCTCAGGGCAGCCAGGAGTGGTTGGGGAGAGCTGTTTTTTATTTTGTATCAATGTGTACCTGGGCCTCAATTTTTCTCTTCCAGGAGCTAGCAGTGACTCTCCCACTGAACTTCAGTTATGGTATATGTGTATGTGTATATGGTGTGGGGGTTTTTTGCTTTATTACTTAGCTCAGTAGAACGGAGCAGGTGACAGGTATTCATTAATAACCCATGGTGCTTAACTGCTTAGTTCCAGAAGGAGCACTTCTTCATCGACTTGCATGGGTGTCTCATGCGTTTTAGGGACAGGTCAGATTAGCTTTCAGAAATGCAGATGCCAGGTATGTTTGGGCAGATTGCAGTGTCTGGTATTTCAGCGTCAGGAGCCAGAGCTCCCTAGGCCAAGGGCAGACTGGGCAGCATGCTCCAGTCCTGCAGCAAGACCTGGACAGCCATAGACTTTTTTTGGGCTTCCCAGCACAGGGTGCTGACCAGATGAACTGTCCAGATGGGCTACACAACAGGCCAGCAGCTGTGAATTGAGCGTCCCCAGTGTGAGGTGGCATGGGGTCTGGAGAAGGGGCTCAGTGCACACCAGAGTCACTGCTCTGGATAGCTTAAAAGCCAGGATTTTTTCAGTCTTGAAGCTCTCATGGAGGGTCTTACATTCAAAGCACTAATTATTTCCTTGTTGGGACCCAGACTCTTTAAATTTTTATTAAAGGGATTGTCTGTGGTGACATTTAGCTAGCACCAGATGTTGGCTTTTAGTTACCAGTGTGGAGGTGGCATAGCTAATAAAGGCAAGGGTAAGAAACTTGTGAGGAACTGCCTGTCACATGCGGCTTTGTGTACTGCAGCCTGCGTGATGGCTGTCGCTTCTTCATGGGCCAGCGTTCTACAAGAAAGCTTTTTCTTTTCTTCTTTTTCTTCTATACTCTTGACTGGCCAAGTGTTTTCCAACCACATGTCTTTTCAGGTGGCCTTGCTCTTTTGTTAGAGACTAGCTAATGGAGGGAGAGTGCAAAGGGATCTCAGTGGCAGACTTGGGTTTTCTTCCCTTATATTTTGGTATTTCTTCTGAACATAACTTTCCTGTAGATCATACTTCTCCCCCTCAACCTCTTTTGGCCATATCCTCCCTCAGAAAATGTCAGCAAGCGATTGTTTCCTTTGCAGAGCTGCGATCCCCTAGACAGAGGCTTTTCCAGTTTTATGAATGCACCATTTGTTGCTGAGGGCACAACTGTTCGATATAACTGGCTGCATCCCACTCTGCTTGGGCCCAGTATGCACTACAGCCAGGCTATGCATAAACCAGATTTTTGTATTAAATGGCACCATTTTGTCCACAGCAGCAGTGTGTCTGTCTTTTGTGTGTGCCCGTGTGAGACTTGCAGTTTTCAGATGCAAAATATATAAAGAACAGCAGTTTTGCAGAAATACGTGTTACTCGGTACCATGCTATTTTAAGGTTTATTTTTCTTAAGGAGTTCCTGATGAGTGATATTTCTTCATTATTTTGTGTAGGCAGGCCAAGGCAAAACCACATTTTAAAATATTTTCTAAAATGGATGTATGGTATAATATAAATGTAGTTGTTTTGTTAGGGGCATACTCAATTATAACTTGAAAGAAAATACATGTAACACTTTGAAAGAGGATGTGCTCATTTATGTTTTATTGTTTGTCATCAACTCACTGTTTATTTCCCCCAGCACCACGTTTTCTTGTTCAGTGTCACAGGGCTGGTGACTTTATAGATGTAACCACTTAGATGCACTATGCTTTATATTTTTAAATATGTCTAGGAAATGTCATCTGATGTCAAACCTGACACTCCTTCTCACCACCTGTCCTGCTTACCCCCGCTTCTAAGGTCAGCACAATTTACTATTTTCAACTGAAACACTGCGCAGGAGGGGCTGTTGTGCTGGGTTAGGATGTGTCAGGGGAGGCCAGAGGGGCTGCACATCCGTCAGGCACAGCTTCCATACTAGCTGCATTGCAGTCATTAGTATATCTGGGCTCAGGTTTCTACAGCGCACACACACCTGCAGTGCTTGGTTCACAGCTAAATAGTGCAACAGCAGCCCTCTGGCAGACTGGGAGGCGCATGAATTGGAGGTTAGTTGGGTACCATGCTGGTTTAATGCTGTTTTTCTGTCATTTCCTTCTCGGTCCTGGAAAGCAGCTTTTAGAAAGTGCCATCTCCATTCTTAGTTATGTGAGCTCAAGCTGTAAAGCAGGGAGGCTCCATGAGACTCTGGTCCCAACAGCTGAATCACAGCTTAGGGTTTTAGTCAACACTGCCTACCTCATTTGTCTCGATGCCAAGAGTTGCTCCTCAGAAGCACAGTGGTCTCTTTTTCCCATCTCTCTTCTCTCATACCTGTTGAATCCCCTCCAACAAATAAGAACACCTCCAAAGCAAGCCCACTAGTTTAGAAATTACTCACTTGTGCTTTAGGAAAAATACTTTCCATGCTCCATCATCATAGTGTTTAAGAAATGGGGAAAATCTGAAACACCTTTGATTTTCCCTCTTTATTGAAGGCAGCGCTGAGTAGAGATGAGGATTCCCCACTTCACTCTCCTCTGGGTACCCGAACATGTCAGTTCATGAGCATCAGTCAGGCTTGCCTGAAATGTCCATAATTCGTCCACCAAAAAGAAATAATAAAATGTACAGCTATGAAGCCTTCTGTGGAGGTTTCCACAAAAACCCCCTGCCTCACCGTGTTCCTTCGTATATTTACTGCCCACATAATGTTACCCGTGGGTTGAGGTTGGGAGGGGGAAGCTTGTTCTCTTTCATGTGACTGCAGCACAGTTAATAATTGTACCAGACTTCAGGCGCTCGCGTGACCAAAGGGATTGATTGAGCTCATAATCGAAGAGTTTTTTCAGGTACCTCTTCGTGCCTCAGCATCCCAGTAGATTCAGAGAAGGAGCCAGATCTGCTTACTCTGTGATTGCTCATTTGTTACAAGCTGGCTAGCGTATAGCGCAGAGACAAAGGCCTCCCTGGCCTGAAAAGCCCGCAAAGAAAAGCAGGATAGTAAATACATCTGTAAAATGGTGTTCAGGTTACAGACTGCATGTGTCTCACGCACTCTTGCTTGCTTGCTCCATCTCCTTGCCCCCCCCACCTTGCTGTCTTAAAAAAGGGATGGCAAAATATTTTGATAAATGCATCAACTGCTAAACTGTTGATGTGTTTTTTCTAAAAAAAAAGAGGAGTCTTCTCTCAAGCATATGTTTCCAACACTTTAATGGACTGCATACTTGCTGTGGGAGTGGAAGGGGATGTTGCAGGCTTGCTTTCAGTGTACTTGGGAATCTTTCCCACAGCATGCAAACTCCCCGGAAAACATGTGAAACAGCGGCCTGGAAACGAGGAAGTTTCTGATGCCTAGCACTCATTGCTCTGAGGGATTTGCTGTGCTCTGGAGGTCATGGAATAATCTTTCCTCTTTGTTGACTTCTCTAAGTTTATTTTACACACGATGGAGGGCTATGTGTGTGCTGCTGAGCTTTTAGGGGTCCTCATTTCTATAGCATGTTTTTGCTCCTGGTTCTTTTGTTACTGCACTTCCATGATTAATTTATCTGCTGCTTAAAATGGCTACTGAACCACCAAGTTGTTGCTGGTTACCAACTGCCTAACCCCTGTCAAAAACCACCCAGCACAGCCTGGAGTTGATGCTTTTGTTGCTTAGCGGGTTTATTTCTGATCTTTGGGCTACTCATTAACCCTGTGAGTACTGTACACAGTGAAGACGTCAGTCTGCTGTGGTGATGGGATGTCCTGGTGCTGCGATCACTGCTGCTGCGCCCTCACTGCGCTCTGGTTGGATTTGTGTGGTATGCAATCTTCTGGGTCTGTGTTTTGAGGTTTGGGGCTTTTTTTTTGCTTTGTTTTCCCACCCTCTTACCATTTTGTGTAGTTTTAAGTTTTTTTGACAAGTTGCTAATGTTGAAAAGCAGTGATGAAGGTGAGAAGTCTGGCACCTGAGGGCTGATGGTCCTGGTGAGTTGACAATGAAGATCCAGTTCCGTCCAGTAAAGAAACTCTGCATCCAGTTTCAGTCTGTGATGAGCTCAGCGTTTTGTTTTCTGGCATCTCCTTTCCATTTACCCATGTTTGTACTGGAGTGTGATGGAGCATGGAAGGAGTCAGAGGAGAGAAGGGGCTGCAACTTGGCTTTGGATGCCAAAAGAAAAACAATGAACAACCTCGACCAAAAGGAGAGTTAACCGGAACATGCCACAAAACAGGTTAGGCAGGATGCAGAAGCCAGATATGAACCTTCTTCTATGCTTTAAGGCATCTTCAGTACACCCTCCTCCCTCTCCCTTTCAGGATTTTCCCCCCTCCTCCCCGTTATGAAATAGTCCTGTGCCAACTGGGTTTGGACGTGGGGCAGGCGAATATGGTTGCAGCGCTCGCTTGCCTGCTGCCAGCTGTTTCTTAAGAAAGACAGGGTGCACTTGTCTGTGCCCGTCATCCCATGGCAGAGGCAGCGCTCGGCACACAGCCTCTTGTGTGCCTTCGTCCCCTCTGCCAGCTCGCCCTGCAAACAGTCCCAACCAAAAAGTAGCGAGGGAGGAAGAGCAGCAAGGAGACAGGGAATGCTGGCGGGTGGAGCTTGGAGGGCTGATCCTCCACACAGTTAATCATTACTCGCCACATAACCTGTTCCTGTTTTCTAGAGGTTTCACTGGCACCCGCAGTCAGCAGCATATGAGGAATATGTGACAGACTGCTTTCCGAGCAGGATGGTTTCCCTTGCAGCAGGAAGCCCAGCATCTAATACAAGACATCATCTCTTCTGTACCATGTTTATGCCTAATCATTCAGTAAACATACCATATATAGTCTGGTTTGTGCTTGCTCTAACACCCTGCTGCAAGGCGAATTTGCTGGTACAGCACAGATTCCTTAGCTCCTGGTAACTGCCTGACAAATAGGATGTTGCCATATGTAACATAAATATTCCACACAACTGGGGTTTTTACGCTCCTGCTCATAGCACATGTTTCTGACTGTGACAGTCTTAAGTCTGGCACTTAAAAACGGAGAGGATTACACAAAACAAGGTACCTTATCAAAGGATGGAGCAGGTCCCACATGCGCATTTTTTTTGCAGAGTAAAGGTTCCACACTTCCCCCAAACAGCAGATGTTTGTGTTTATGAATCAGTGTTTTGGGGATGTGTTCTTTTCTTTCTTTTTTCTCCTCTCTCCACTTTAAATGCCTGCTTCACCCCAGGTGATGGATCCCAAGCTAAAGCTATGGTTGACTGAGAACTTTCTCTTTTCATTCTAGCATCTTTTGTAGAATTTCTTCCCTTCCTCTTTCTCTTGGCCTTCTTTCTGTTTACCCTGTGCTAGCAGGGTACTAAGCATGGCAGAGGACATGAAGAGCAGCACTGTGGTTGGATTCACAGCTAATCAGCTCTTACATACAGTTTGCCTTCAGGTTTTTTTGCTTGCTTGTTTTTAACATTGTGAAATTACTTCACAAACATTCTGACTATTTCTGTGCTAGGCAGAAGTAGCTCAGGAAAATGAGATGAAGCCTTCCTACCTACACCAGGGTGGGGTTTTTCCTTTTTTGTGCCTTCTACATCTTGCCCTGTTCGTTGATGTGTGAGAAGACAGCGCAGTGGTGTGGACCCCAGATAACCTTGCACAGAGCATTCTGGCTGTCTGCTTGGTGATGGCTGTTAGTGCCTGAGTTCAGCAGTGTAGCAACTGGCAATGCCTCCCATACCACTGACGTGGTTGCTTAATCAGATGCAGGTCCATACAGGTGGATTTTCCTATAGTGATTTGCTCCTTACTTAGGCAATGCTTCCAGAAGGGAAGACTTTGCAGGGGGGAATGTTTGGGTGTTACATAAATGGGCAGGACATGCATTTCTGGGACTTGTCTCTCATTGGCCTGGTCAGAGTGAATTATGTCTGACTGCTTGGCAGTTAATTGGACCATCCTTCCCATTTCCTAAGCTGATAAGCCCCTCACTGTCTGCCTCAATCAGGCTTCTTTGTTTGAGAAGTTACTAATGCTGCAGAAGAACAGAATAACTACTTTCCTGTAACCAAGTGAGGGGCTGTGATCGATAAATCTGTGAAGATTGACCTTATTTCTTCAGCAAAATCCTTTCACGAGGCTTACTTGTACCGTACCACCAGTAGCAGTTGACAGGTACTGAAAAGTAGGTATAGCCAATGTATTTCATACGTACCTTGTCCCTTTTTAAAAGAGTGGTATTTGTGATTTAGTGTTCCTGTGAGCACCTTTATAGTGGCAGATCCCAGTAGCGTGCTGAGTACCACAAGGGTCTGTAGATACTTCTCCATCAGGATCGGGTCTCATAAATGGCTCTTTTTTACCACAGAGCCTTCAGACTGGGACTGTCTGTCTTGATGTGTCTGGATGGTGCCTAGCTTAGAGTGGGTGTTGCCAGAAGGTGAGTAATAAATGGTGATTAATCGTCTCTGAGCTATGGATGTTTTGTATGAAAAAGCACTTGGCTAAAGGCTGTGCTTCAACAAGCTCATCAAAATTAACCACATGGGAGACAGTAGTATAGCATCCCAAAGGCCTGATTGTTCTCTCTCTTGACTTGTTTTGTTTTGACTTTTGTGGATTTTCTAAATCGGATTGAGGGAGAAACATGGGTCTCTTTGTGTCCAAATATCAGTAAGAGTGATACTAGTGTTACAGATTGCAAATGGGCTGAGTGATACAGAATCAGGGCGCACTAAAAGTAAACACCCTTTTGTTAGACTGCTCAGTAATCTTTTTAATGCAGAGGTGTGGTTATGAACCTTACAGGTAGGCATCCTTGTGTTTGTATCCTTGAGTCTATGATACAAATGCATAGGAAAGATGTAAAGGTACCAATTCCTGTGTTAATTATATATTGAAGTTGAAAAGTGATTTTAAATTACAGGAGACCATTTGTCCTCTGCAGTCAAAACAGTAAATAAATATAAAACCTAAAGACATAGTGATTTTTAAAATAGTTCCTGTTCTGAGTTTACATACTTATTTGAGCAATGCATTGCATCTGTGTGATTGTACAGTTATTTCTAAAACTTTCTGAAAAGTAGGATTCATCACAAAAATATTCCTTCTTCCTCCATCCTTCAACTGTTTCTGGCAGCTTTCAGGGCCTGAAGCACACAAGGCGGGTTTTGCAAGGTTTGTTCCTTGTACAGAAATTAGAAAGACTGGGACTTTTTGTTCTTAAAAATCTTTCCAAAATGAGGTTTTGTTTTGACATAGTCATAGAGGATGTACTTCCAAGTTGGTGGTGTTGCGTCCTGGGGTATCTGTGGCATCGCACGAGGGTGATAAGAAGACATAGTCACTGTTGAGTTGGGGTGGCTCTTAGTGGTGTTCTGCCATTACTGTTTGTTATGCCCAAGAAATGTAGGAATCCATGTGAGCTGAACAGAGTCTGGTCCGTAGGGCAGGATCTGCCAGAGAGGCTGAGGGAAGCAACCACCAGTTACATCCCTTCCTCTCAAGGAGTTACCTGCAGTCATCAGATCCCAGGCAGGTAGCCAGAGACTTCTCCTGCTGTGACTTCTTTTATTAGCATTTTTATTGCTTGACAGCATTCAGGGTGATGGGCGGAGTATTTGCATTTTGGATTTTAAAGTTTCTGGAAGAGAGTTTATGCTGTGCATCCTGTCTGAACGTTACCTAGGCTGGTTCCAGACGAGCCAGCAGACACTGATTCAAAGGCCTTGCCGTCTACCATGAAATCAGCGAGCCTCAGGCTTTCTGAGTGGAGGTGATGAGGGAATGAGGGGGAGGAGGTGTCTGTCTTACAAAAAAAAGTGTTGAAAAGGATGAACTGGAAAGCAGGCAGTTTGTCGCTGTGAATTTCTCGGGAAGAAGGAGCCTGCGGACACAGGGGTCGCTGCGATAGCACCGCAGTGCACGAGGACACACGGGCGTGGTTTGGGGAGAGCAGCGCGGGTAGGCCGCACTGCAGACCTGCCAGCCGGGAATGCAGAGGCGGCAGGAGGCAGCCCGCCTTCCCTCAGACAGCCATCAGGGATGCAGAAGGTTAGGAGGTGTTCAGCCTCCAAATTAGAGCGACTTGAAGGTGAATTAACTGCTGGGCCTGTAAATGATCTGTGTGTTCAGGTGTGTATAGGACCTTAAGCATAGAAAGGTTTGGGGTGAGTCTGGAAAGGTTCCATATTTAAGGAATGTAGTTATTCTGGCTTCCGAGGTACTTTTTTTGTGTAGACAGCATGGAAAACGATTACAAAAACAAGTATTGCAAGACACTTAATGAGATGGGAAAGTGTCAGGGTTAAGGCTGTGGCTCTTGGGCTTGTGTGATTGTGAGAGAAGTTCAGCTTTTCTCTGCATCGTTTCTCCAAGCATTTTCTGAATTGTGAACAATCACAAGTGGAGTAGTTTATCCTGTGGGCTTAAAGACAGCAACCCCAAAAATACATTGAAAATCTCCCTTGACTTTTGGAATGAGGGTCCGTGACAGCAACTGGACTTGAGGAAAAAAGGGTACTTTGAATGTTGGCTGCCAATTCCACCAGTTTAGTCTCAGACCTCATCTGCTGAGATGTCACACTGTCTGCTTTCCCCGTTTTGGAGCGGGGGTGACTGGGGCTGAGCAGACCAGTTTTAGGGAGCTTAGTCAGCTTCCTAATTTCCAGGTGTAATGAGAGAGTCATCAGGGAGAGGAATGGAGAGAGACTGTCAGTAAGTTGCTCTGCATGAAAGAAGCTGGGCTGCCAGGAGGATTTCCAATTGGAGATCACCAGGCAGCCTTATTGCTGGCCCTGTTTTCTCTTGCATGTGGCTCTACTGAGCTTTAACCATTTGTGCTGAAACACTGCCATGTCAGGTGTTCAGCTTCAGGCCACATTTGTTTTTGAAAGAAAAATGAGTAGTAAAAAAAAATAATAAAATTCAGCCATTTTGAATGAAGCTGAGGGAAAAAATGAATTCAGATTTTGAATTACTTTCACGTCCCCTTTTTTGTAGGAAATAGAAAAAAAAACTACGGCAAACTTTGAATCCCTAACAAGGGGCAGAAAGTCTGACCTGTTCTTCAAGTTCTCAAAGCTATAATGTAGGGGCATTGAGATTTGAGAAGGGCAAAGCAGTTGGGAGATGGACACTACAGATTTTGATTGAATAAATTATCTGTTATCACAGCTGACAATGGCAATGGTGATTTCTCCAGTGTGGTCTGGTCCTAATGTCTGTTGTAATTTGGAGGTAAAAAGGACTCTGCATGATCCAGTGAAAGCCAAGCATCCTCATGTCTATCTTGCTCCAAAGCAGAATAAGTCATTTCATCTCTGTGAAGACTGAACTTGGTAACCTAGTCTCACATCTTGAGTAAGCAGTTTAGTGATCTTGTATCTGTATCTCTGTATTTGTCCACTCTTTCGGATGCAAAACGCACACGGGGAATGCGTGATTGTTTCTCTTGCACTGTGAGGTACAGGTATAGGTATAGAGTTCCTGGTTGAGAGATTTGTTGGTGTAAGATGAAAACGCTGTTCTTGTGAATGTGCTTTACTCTGTAGACACTTCTGCTGCATGTGGAGTAAGGGTAGCTTGAAAGTGGTCTGACAGGATTTGCACTCCTTGCCAAACACCGCTGGTCTCCTAAATAAAAACAAGGGCCCAGAAGTTTGTAAATACCTGTGCATGTGATGTAAACAAGATTCCTGATTCAGGGACCACTACTGAAGCTAATGGTTCTCTTCCATAGAACGAACTTATTAGTATCAGTTCATTAGCAAGACTGAGGCCTTGATTTGTAATGAGCCCTTAAGTGTAATTTGGAGTAGCCTGTTGACTGTATCTGACTAAGCTGCTGTGAGTGCAAGAAGGAAACAGATTGAGGCTGGAGTAATATTTACCTTCACTTCCAGTCAGAAGTATTTAGAGCAAAAAAGAAATGTGCCGTACCTCTAGGATCTCCAGTCATCTTTCCTGCAAACCTCGGCCACAGAGAATGAAATACCCTTGGTGCTCAGTACACAGGGCAAAGGCTGCTGCTATATTTAAAAATATGTATATGAAAATGGAACTGGAAGTTACTGCAAAGCTGCATTTGCAGGTATCATAGCAAGGAAATTTTTAGAAACCAGACCTGAAAGAATTTGCAACAGAGAGTTTCTCAGGATACTCCCTGTCATTTTTCATTTGCTTTGCTGAAGTGTTAAAAGAACCCCTGGTTTCTGTAGTTATGGCTAGCAATAAATTACTTCATGGTTTTGTTTTGATTATATACAGGGTATATGTATAATATATATTTTTTGCTTGATTGTGGAAGTGGGGACTGTGGAAAGAGAATTTTAAGTTCTTTAACAAGACACTTGATTGAAGTTATTTATTCACGCTAAGCACCCCAGAGCAATATTGAACAGCTCTGTCCTCTTCTGTTTTGAGGAACTTCTCAAAATAAAAGAAAAGTCCCTTTTTTGTTTGTTTTCCAAGATGGAAAAAACCTGAATTTAAAAATGGTTTAAACAGTTTAGTGATTCTTTATTCTATTTCTTGCATACTTCTCCCTTGCCCCTGAGCCCGACCACTCTTCCCCTCTCTGCCTGCCCACAGAATTATCATGCAAATAATTTTAGAGGTGAGTTTACACGTTTGTTTTAAAAATGCTGCAATCTCCATCTCTGTTAATCCACCAGGTGGAAGCAGATGTGTAGAATATCTGTGCATGTTTTTGTAAATCTGGGTTTGAGCAGATTTGGTGTTTCTAAGAGGGCGGTGTGTGTGCAAAGACAAGGGAACCCTTGGCAGTGTAATACCATCAGTACAGCAAAAATGTGCAGTTAGCCACTAGCAGGGTTCGGTGGTGGTTTTTGTTCATGCAGCGGGCTGGGTTACATTGCGTTAGCCCATTCTTCTGATACATGGTTACACATCAGTTGCCTTGCTGTTCTGAATTACAGCAGGGAGAAGGGTATCGGGGAGGGGATGAGATGCAGAAAGTGGTTTCTTAGAGATGGGTGCTCTTCTTGTGCTAACAGAGGTTTTAGTCCCTCAGCCTCAAGTGTGCTTTTCCAACCTACAGACTTGATCATCACTTACAGATGTCTTCCTTGTGTCCATCTTCCTGTTAACCACCTGGCATCCCAGTACCTCTCTGCTCTGGCAAAAAATGGCACCTTAGAAGTTTGGGCAATATCCCTGTGGTGTTTAGGCCTCACAGTGATTTTGCTTTGAATGCATCTTGGTCAGGAAATATGCTAAAAGTGCTAAGATTTTTATTTTCTCTGGTTGAGGGATGGGTGGGAGGGCAGGGTGAGTCCACGTGGTGTCAAACAGGAAGTTTGATGTAGCCCAAAGTGACCTCCTGAAAGCATCCCTTCAGTCTGTGACTCTTCTAAAGGCAGTCATTCGGAAAGGATATCCTGATACCAGGACTTGCTATCCTGATACAGAGTGCCTGCTGTGTTTCGTGTGACAGAAATGCTGTGGTTGTGTACTGCTGCAGGTTTCTGTTGTCCTACAGTTTTTGTTGGTGGTTTCTCCTTTGACCTGTTGCACTAACCTTCATGTTAGTGACAAAACTGGCCTCTAAATAATTTAAAATTTACTTACAGAGCAAAGCCTGGACAGTACAACATGTTGAATATATATTGGATGAAATAATTTCCTTACTGACTTATACTCTTTGAGCTTAGCTTAAATCTGAGCATGTTATAGAAACAATTAGATTGCCTAAAAGTGAAAATATTTGCATTTTAAGTCCAGAGTTGCAAAACTGAGTCCTGTATTTGTACTCTATGCATGTTAAGACAAAAATAAAATGGAGGAAGAGCTGAAAGAAGCCTTTTGCATCCCTTGAGGCCCAGTGGGAGCTGAGGGCCAGGATCACTCTGAGAATTAATCAGTTCACTAGAGAATATGATAATACAAGGAAACGATGATATTGCAATAAGGT
Organism: Dryoscopus gambensis; assembly: GCA_013389985.1. Taxonomy (NCBI): domain Eukaryota; kingdom Metazoa; phylum Chordata; class Aves; order Passeriformes; family Malaconotidae; genus Dryoscopus; species Dryoscopus gambensis. Next base: position 22,220 of record WEIT01041342.1, on the reverse strand, counting down.
TTTCGGGCTTTTTATTAGTAGCAGAAGCTTTAAAAATAAATAGAGAGTGAGAGAAAGCCTGGGAGCAGAAGTGGCCTGAAGGGAAAATGACCAAGACCAGCTGAGAAATGCAGAGAATGGTGATTCAGGAGTGCTGCTTCACTGCATCTGTGTGTGAAACTCCTGTCTTGTCTTACAAAGAGGGGTGTGAGCGATCACAGTTCTGTGCAGCCTCACTTCTTCATGCAGTTTTGAATAACGTGAAACAGTTCTGGGCCTTGCACTTTTCTTGCAGACTGAGGATTTTAAACAGGGAATGCCAGGCCTGCAGAAAAGTCACTGTAATCACAAATCTGAAAGCAGCATGTGACCTTTCTTGTCATTTCTAACAAGCCAGAACTTTGCAGAAATCTGCCCAGGCAAACTTTGGTCCTGCTGTGCCCCAGTGCAATAATTATAATGCAGAAACAGCTGATGGGTCACGTCTCCAGGCCTGCGCAGCGTTATGACTTGCTACCTACATTCCATGTTTAGCTTTGAGTGATCAGATGGTGTAAGCAATGTGAGCTAGCAGTGCCTGAGGACATGCAGCCGGGCAACATGTCCTGTCTCTCTGCAGCTTTGGTTTCTTTTCTCTGCTTCTGTCCCGTCCCATCCTCGTAAGGTGATGCATTTTTCAATAAATCCCGCTCTCTCTGGGAGGTCAGCTGCCCCTGTGGAAGCATGTGTGCCATTCCCACTGTGCTGTATGTTAAATCCAAGGGCCCAAGGTTTGTAAATACTGTCTCTAAAGTACTCAAGGTGAGCTGCTTGCCCTGCTTGCTGGTGGCTCCGGAGCTGTGGCTGGTACATGTGGCCCCAGTGGCAGGCAGCTTCAGCATTGTTACTGATGGGACTTAATGAAGCATGACTGGTATTGGAGGGGGTAAATTTTGTCTTTGTGCGTGGGGAAAGGGTCAGTGACAAAAGTTTACAGACAAAAAAATGAGTTGAAATTTAGGCTTAATTCTGCCATGTGTGGGAAGGGAGGTGGATATTTTTGAGTTGTGTTTGTTTTGTGCTTAGCACTGTGCAAAAGTTACACCCAGTCCTTGATGTAGGAAAAATTGGATAGGTAAGCAGGAAAGTACTAACTCATTGCCAAAGACTGCACTTGCTCTCTTACCTCCTCTCATCCAGGGATGCCATGGGAGAGGTGCAATAGAGACATTTTAATTGTGATAGTTTATTTCATTGTGAACTTATTTTCACTGGGTTTAATCGGAAAACTGAACTTCAGGTAGATTTTTAAATGTTGTTATGGTAGAGATGTTGCAAGTGAGCTCTGAGTTGGACAGAAGAGAGCAAGGGGGCAGCAGGAGGAGGGAATCCGGAGATGGAGCCGGTTGTGGGTTCGTTCCACTACATCTTTTCATCTTTCCCCGGTACTGCAGCACCGCAGGAGTAGAGTTACCGACAACATTCTTGTTCAGGTCTCTCATCCCTCACTCAAATAGAGGGTGTAATTTGACTATGTCTCAGCTCCCATGTGTGAGGGCTGTTGATGAAACTATACGTATGTGCATTTTTAAGTGCAAACAAAAACCAAACCCAAACAAACGCAAATCGCAAATCAGATCTGTTCTGTGATCCTGGATCACCATGTGGTTGTTCAAACTCTAGGACTGGCATGAGGCTGGAGGGAGAACACGTGGCCAGAGCTGCAGGATAAAGTGAAGGCTGGCAGTCTGTCCTTCTGAATGACAGCCATGGCTTGCATCAGGTTAAATCAATCTGTACGCTGCAGGCTGAGGCAAAGCAGAATGGATTAAAAACAGGTTTTCACATCTAGCCTTGAGTTTCCTGCAATCCTACGTCAGCTTGTGGGGCTGCATGTATTTCTGCATCCCAGCTGCCATGGAAAATGAGAGACATCTTCTTACAGGGCAGTTCTCACAGTCAGTATTTACTGAAGTTTTCCTGATTCGAACGGTTGAGTCCACAACTGTCACGCATAGACTGTGAATCTGGATTTTTGCCTCCTGGTTCTCCATCCATATCAGCTGCTTCTGGCTGCACACAGGTTAACAGTGAGGCCTGCTGGGCTGCATAATGGGTGGCCTGGCACTGCCTTTGGGCTGATGCAGACCATTTCTATTGGCCAAGGTTATCTCCTCCTGACCTTGTAGCCAGAACTCAACCTCCCGGTGGCACAGTAACTGTGAAAAGGAGGGCTTCTGAAATTATTCCTAAAGGCTGGAATATCCTTTCTGGTGTTGTGAAAACCATGTGTTGTTTTCATCACTGCTCTGAATGGGAAAGGAAACTGCCTTAATGTTAAGTTTGCAAATTCAGAGACGGTTGTGTTTAAAGATTCTTTTCTTCTAAAATCCAGAGTGGAGACTTTATAAATTTAGTATGGCAGGAGGCTGCTGTACTACAATCCACTCTCGCTACTGTACTTTCTTGGTTGCTTGCTCACTGCACACTGGTAGCTTGCTGTATGTGATACATGGCATCTGATTTCTTCCTAGCTGTAGCCTTTTGTACCAAAATGTCTTTTACGTTGGTTGCAGTTGGTTCAGTTTACGAGACTAAATTTGTTTGCATGCTTTTAGGATAAACAGGGACTTCTGTTACCTGTGTAATGGAATGAGGCAGAGAGATTAGTGAGGAAAATGGGGAGAGAGGGAGGAGTTGAATGGGCTTTCTTTTCTTTTCTGGAGTCATCAGGCTCCTTCCATAGCAGAGAGGGAGCATAGTACATGGAACCTAAAGACCTTTAAAGTACATGCTGAAATGGATGCTGGGAAGATACAGTACAGTGCTTGGGCACAACTCCAAGGCTCCCAAGGCAAGTAATATTTAAACAAGCTGAACAGCCCCTTTCGGCAAGCAGCAGGAAATCCAGCACTGAGCTTTGTGTTGTTGCATGGTCAGCAGAAGATAAAAGCTCAGGCTATGCAGCTGGGGTTCCCTTCTATCACTGGATGGCAAACTGTTAAGAAAAGATAAAAGGACAGAAAAGGACAGGGGATTGTCTTATTGAAAAGCATTCCTTCATATTTTAAGCCATCGAAGTACTTTGAAATACATTGAGCCTGATGTAAGTCAGGAACAGCGCCATCGGCAGCTGTTGGGGTGTTTTGGAGCTTTTACATCAGTTGGCAGGCAAAAGATGAATTCGTCCCTCTGCTTCATCAGAGATAAGGATTTAACATGGGTAGGACTGTGATATGCATAAGTGCCTCACCATGAGCCCCACAGCAGGCAGGAGCTTCCCAGAACTTTTTTTTTTTTTTTATTAGGAGCAAGGCATATAATGGTGGGTCTGCTGCTGACTGGGGGTCTCATTCTGAAATGTAACCAGCATTCAGCCATATAGAACTTTTCCAGGTCTCACTTTCTGCCACTCACCCTTGGTTAGGAACTATTTTAACAATGAGGAAGAGAATTTAAATGAATGAGATTGCTAGTTCAAGTCTTCTAATCAGTATTTACTGTATTCCTCCCCTCTGTCCCTCCCTTTTTTCCTGCATCACAGCACTAGTGTCTTGGGAAAGAAAATGCTTCAGAGCATTTGTTACCAATTTAGCAGCACAAGTACGTGCTCAAATTTGGGATTTCTGAGATCTGTGTGTGCCATATGTAGGCAAAACGTAGTACTCGCAAGTTCCAGTAGAAGGGAATAAACACAAATTTGCTGTTCTGCAGATAGTGTTTCTTTAATCTAATGAGACTTAACATTTGTGCAGCCTTTTTGTTTTGGTAAGACGGTTAACCGTCCTCCCTAGGGTGCCTAATTGCTTATCATGAACTAATCAGTCCCCTGGGTATATGAAGGGATGAAACACTGCCAAGATAGAGCCTGTGACTTCCCCCAGAGGTGTGATAACCCTCCCAATTACCCCACCCTTCAGGGAGCTTGCTTACTGCTATTTTAAAGATGTCGTTACTTCAGAAATTATCCACGTTTGGAGATTTTAGGAAGTTCAAAGGGGTGTAGTTACTGAGAATCTTTTGACCTGTAAGCTCTCAAATTTTTATGTCAAGTTTGTTCTGAATATTGTTTCAAGTTTGGTGTGAAAATGCTGAACATGTTTCTGTTTATGAAAGTGCCTACCTTCATAGCCCGCATGGCATGCCGGACCCTAACAGATAAGGAAAGGGCCAGTTTCTGTCTTCAGCTCTTAGTAGATAGGGATGGCAAAATCTTCTAGCTTCAGAAACCCCATTTGAAGTTCACATGAAGAAATGAGTGAAACAAATCTGGTGGTGACTCTCTTCTAATTTTTGGTAGAATGATAGTGGCACATTACCATGTGTGAAATGAGTGGGTAGATTAAGAAAAGTTTTTCACCTTACAGTAAAAAAAAAATTCATTCACCTAGTGGTTTTGCTTGCATTCACCTTTCAGTTTCTTGTTCTAACTCATTCATAAGACATGCTTGTCTGCTTTACAGGTTGAGATGGCTACTGATACCCTGAATTCTTCTCTTGCATCTTTTTATATTGAATGGCTGAGTTCCTTGAGGCATATAAAACTTACTACAAAACAATAGTGTTTGAACTGGAAGTGGAAAACAGCTCCTGCTATTTAGCATCTGAGTGAAAATAGGAGTTCTCGTGTTGAGGCTTCTTTGTCCTTTACTTTTTTTCTGAATGAACATAATTTTTGTGTGAAATTTGGAGAATTGAATCTGTCAGTTGGGTAGATATAACAGTTTGATCCTTGAAAGAGTTGTAACCTAGTCAGTGAATAATACCAGATTTTTTTTTTCTTTTGTGGTTCTTTTAAAATACTTAAGGTTTTTTTCACTTCTGGTTGTAGAGTATATTCTGAGTGACCTTAGCAAGATCGATGTAAATATAAATATTGTTGTAGTGTGTACTGGTTTAAAGCTTTAGAGCAAGGTGATTTCATGCTTAGAATTAAAAGAAGATGGCTGTGTGGGCGTGTATGTTTATATGCCTTAGGAAATGTAAATGTGGAAGCATCACTCCTCAAAAGAAGTGTGACTTTCAGTATCATAGGTCTGATTATGATATTTCAATGTTGCTTTGCTATGTGTGCTTGTATGAAAGTGATTAGTGACGTTTCCACTGGCAAATTCTTGCTGTCTTCCTGCAGAAATTGGGGTGGGTGCACAGGCCACTTGATCACTTTTTGTTGTTATTGTTGTTCTTTTTTCTATATTTGCAACTACTACTTTACCCAGAATTGGGTTGAACCTATACATAGTTCATACGAGTTTGTTTCAGGCAAATGTTTTTATTAAATATATATCAGTGGAGTCAGCAGAAGGAAATGAATTTCCCTTTTCATATGCGAATTGTTTCAAGAATTGTCTGTATCATCTGTTTGATGGAAATGTGTGAAGCACTAGCAGTAGAATTGGTTTTTTGGAAGGAGAGGGTGGTTTTGGACTAGCGGCAGACGTTTTTGGCTGGAGGAATAGCAGCTTGAAACTTCACTTACTGAAGAAACCTGTTCACAATTTTGTCTGTTTTTTTTTTTTTCCCCAGCGTTCCTGAAATAAACTTCCTGCAATTCTTTGCAGTGTGCAGGTGTCCAGACTCCCCTTTACTCATGGTCGCCTGTGAAACCCGTCAGGCAACTGAAGGCTGTACCTAAAATTCTGCTGGCAGTGCAGCACACTGCAGTGGCCTTGATATAGTTACGGTGGACACCTTGTGCAGCCACAGCTGTAGCATCCCCTCGTAGTCCGATTGCGGTCCAGGAGTCTACACGTGTGGAGGACTGCCTGGAATAGAAAAAGGAAAGCTGCAGAGATTGTAAGCTGCTGCTTGATCCGTGTGGCTGTTGTGCCGAGGAGCATCAAAACTTTGCTGGATGGATCCGACAGCTCGTTGCAAAGTAGAGGGTCAGTCTCGCTGGTTATTTGCAGTTATTAACCTTAGTGGATTTTAATATTTTTTTGTTTCCTTTGTTTTTCTATTTTTCTCTGTATGCCTAAGAGGATTGTGGCCTTGCAACGAGAATGCTCATGTTCAGGAAACTTAAGGCTGTTCCCACTGAAGGGCTTTGAAGATCAGCAGGCATTTCCTCCAGGGTTTGCAATTGTTGGAGGAAACTGTCCCTGCAGAAGTCTTCAGGCCTATCCGCCCGACTTCAGTCATTTCTTACCTCACCAGCACGTGGATTATGCTGTTTGCAGACTGTCTAAGCTGCACGATGACCTCCGTGGATTCCTCATGAGCTTTTACAAGGCCAGGCCAGTGTGCTTTGTAAAATCCTTTAGAAATGCCTGCTGGGCTTTTAAAGTTCCAGAGCATAGACTGTACTACAAGGAACTTGGATGGTCAGCAGCTGGATATGGTTGTGGATGAAGAGGGATTTGTGTGTGTGTGTGTGTGTGTGTGCAGTTCTTCTTTTGAAAATACATTTTTTTTCAGGTCAGATAGAGATATATTGTTCCTGAGAAGGCTTCTTGTACTCTCTGATAAAGCTGAGGGACTTCTGAATTCTGTAAGAAATTGATGACCAAGATCCCTATGCCCTTTCTTTGCATGCATGTTGCAATCTATGAAAATGAACAGATGCTGTTTCATTTTGTCAGTGTGCTGGAAGCACCTCCCACAGGTTACTTGCGCTGCCTGTACTTCAAAATAGAAAGAAAACTCAAACTGAAGAGCACCACTGGCAAGTAGCTCTGCTGTCTAAAGGTTTCCAAGTGGCTTTCCTGTGCTGATCTCAGCTTGGAGAGGCTTGCCAGCACTATCTATTGCTGTAATTAATGTACCTGACTAAACCAAGAAAGAAACTTTGTATTTCAGAATTTAGAGCTCTGCAAACAAGCCTAAAGGCTATCGGCCAGCTGGTATAGGCCACTGGGTGTGCTCACAAAACTGTGGCACCTTGTTTATCAGTGGGAGAGAGCAGTTTTTCTGAAGGCTGGGTTTCTCCTCAACCTGGAGGAAGCAATAAACCTCAGTTTGAGTGATTTTTGGTCCTCTGGCATCTGTGGCAAATATATATCTAGACCAGTAAAATGAAAACAGCTAGTTTGTATCTTTTAACTCTGGCTCGCAATACCAGGAGAGTGTCAGCTGATGGTTGTCTATGGTTAATATCACACGGAGATTATGTAGATGGTTTATATCTGTTCCTGGTCCTTAGCAGACTGTAGGCGTTGCTTGACTTGAGATCTGCTTGTGCCTCTTACGGTACAGAGCAGATGTTGGCTTTGGCTTGTGGGTCTGCAGAGAGTCTGCCTGGCGTGGAGATAGAAGCTAGGAAGGAGTGGTACCAGTTATCTTGCTCATGAAAAAGCTGTGTAGGCCCTTGGGATATTGCAGTTGAAGGCTGACATTACAAGTGCCTCCTAGGGTGGATGGGACAGTGAGGGCTGTACAGCATGCTTCTGAGCCCCTTTGCTCCAGCATCTCTCTTTCTCCTCTCTGTGGCATGTGGTTTCCCCTCTGAAAATTTCAAGCTTAAACTCCCTAATTTAAAAATCTACTTCGGGGGGAAGGGGGTAAGGATATGATCTGTGTTTCTGAACTTTTTATATTATCTTGGTTATAGATTTTGTTGTTGTTGTTGTTATTTGGAGGATGTGATAGGGGGAATAGTTCCTGTGCTGACCAGAAACAGAAGACAGGAAGATAATGATGTTAACAAGGTGGGGGAGAAAAGGAGGTGTTTGTTTAGAAAAAGCCTAGTCACTAAAGCCTGTGGGGCAGAGGAACCCTGCTGATAACACAGATGAAACAGTCTGCCTCTTTCCTAACTTTAGAGGGACAGAGCTTTGTAATAAATGGCTGCCATGTGGCAGCTGTCTCCCAGCTTCGTGAGCCTGGCAGTAGTTAATCCTGTCAGCAAGTCATGCTCCCTGGAAAAGAGCAGTGAGAAGAGCTTCAAACTCTTGAATCATTCTATCTGAAAAATATTTGCATGTTGAATGTCTTTCTGCTTAAAACAAGTTTGGTAATTTGATGGAGGTTTCCATCTTTAAATAACAATAAAGTGCAGCTGTGCTGGCTTTTAAATAAAATGTTAGAAACGTGCTGAGATATTGCAGTTCTTTTCTCTCTTTAAAAAAGCCATTTTGGTTTTGGAAGGTATATATTCCAGAGTACAAAATGTACTATGTAGAGAGAGAAGGGATACTCTGTGTTGCTGTCCCTGTGCGTTAAGATATTACAGGTTGAGCATTTGAGGCCTTATATCCTTAAAAGCTTGAGGCTTTAAAATTAATCTTTTCACGTCATTTTGCTTTTTGTATTTTGCTGAGCATGTAATATCCCCATCCTTTTTTTAAAAGCCAAAAACCTAGAATTTTAACTTTAAAAAATTGGGATTTTGTGCAGTAATGTAGCAGCATCAGACTTTACATGCTTACGATAAAATCTTGATGGTTGACACTACCACCAGAAATGGGTTTAAATCCCTGTAGTTTCTCCTTTTTCTTTTCTCGTTTTGCTGTGTTATCTTGTGATGCATAAAATGTTTTGGCGTGCTACCTGGTACAATGCTCCAAGCAGAGAGTGCGCTGGCATCTCCTGCAAAGACAGTGTAGTTGGGCTGCAGAGGATGAGTTGGGAGCTCTGCAGTAAGCAAACTGATGCTCTCCCCCTTGGGCTTGCCTGTGTTTGCTAGCATATGGATGCAGTTAGAGTGGTGAAACACCATGTGGGACATAGCTCCTCCAAAAGGAAAGAGTTTTTTCCTGGTCTAGCTTATCCTATTTTCAGAATGATTTTTGTAAAATTGCTGTGCATTCAGTTCCTCTTTGAAACTCTCTTCAAATCCTCATCTTGGAGGAAGAGAATTGAAACCAGAGCATCGCACAAGAAGCAGGCCACTAGCACAGGAGATTTTCTATATCTTCCTCAGTGTGATTCATCGTGCCTCTCTAATTCCTGCCAAACCCGTCCTGCACACACACGCAGCTCTGGCAGCATGTGAAGAACAAGTGTGAGGGGGTGAAATGTTTGCTTGTTTCTCCCTCCAGAGATTTGTTTTAAACCTTCACCTTGAGTACTGGCTCCAAAGCTGCCCTTGGCTGAGCTGGTCGCCATCGGGGTGAGGGACAGAGATGGGGCTGGGGACAGGCCCTCCTTCCTTCCCTCCCTCCCTCCCTGCCTCCCTCCCCAACAGCTGCAGGCACCAATTGCCAGGGAGCAGCCCGGCCGCATGGTTTTGTGGCTTTCTTCCTCTTGTTACTAATGTGCCTCCTTGTTTCCGTGATGCTGTGCAGAGGAACAACCAGACGGATTGTCTCCTCTCAGGGTGGGTGCCCAGGCATCTGCACAGCCAGTTGGTATGGTACAGGAGCCCCGGTTTTTTCAGCGACACCGGGGGCTATTGATGGCAGGCTGGGGCTATGCTGTTGCTGCTGCACAGATGCTTGCTCTTGGCCCACCTTAAAAGGACAAGATATCCCGTGGTTTAGACTGGCCATATATTGTCGGGGATGTCAGCATCTCCGTCACAGCTACCCAGCTGAGCTCGGCGTCCTGCTTTGCCCGCCCTGCGTGCCTGCAGCTTGTCCTCAGTCAGAGCCGAGGGGTGCTGTAACTCAGAGTATTTGAAGGGGAGGTCTCTCTTCTTCTCTGTTACTCAGAAATGTTTTCCATCTGGCTCTCCCTAGTGCAATACATCTAGCTCACCCCTTGGGCTCTTGGACAAGTATCTCATTCCCTCAGCACAGTACTTGCTTAGGCACACAGGTGATGGGACCTTGACCTATAGTTCCCCCCACATCCCCTCCAGGGTTTTAAGTCAAGTAGGTTTGTCAGGGCAAAGTGAAAATGAAAAAAAAACCCCAAGCAACAAATGCACAAAGCTACATTTTGGCTGTTTCCTCATTTTGCAATCCTTCATCCCCTCTTGCTTGTCTGAGATGGCAGCAGCAGCAGCAGGAGATGAGGTTTTGTCTCCCAGGGCTGTGCTTCCCCAGGATTGCTGGGGTGATCAACCTCAGACAGGTGCATCTCCCCTTCCTCAGCCTGTTGGGCATGGAGACACACACAGTGGGGTGGTCCTTACTTCAGCTTCCCCCTGCCCCTCTGCTCTCTTGCCTTGTCCTGGGCTCCTTTGGGGCATGTGGGCAGTGGTTTTGGCAGGCAGTGTGATGCCACTTGCCTGACCTGTCCTGCCTTTGTGAGATACTTCCATCCCGCCCTCAGGGCCCACTCCCTCCAATCTCTGGTTCTGCTACGGACTCCCACCCTCTCCCACACCAAGGCTGTCCCCTTGCTTGGTGGGATGTGAGCCAGCCCTGGCCAGAGGGAGAGATGCAGCAGCTGGACTGGGGAAGACTGATTAGTGTGGGGAGAGACCACGGGCCGTGTCCCAAGGACATGTGCCCTGCTGCAGCCAGTGCCAGCCCAGGGGAGACATGAAGGGACTTTCTGGGGTCGCCACTTCATCTAAGGCAAATAAACTGGAGTTAAAGCCAAGAAACACATCGACTTCCTGGAACTCTGCGAGCTGTCCGCACAGCTGTCCCCACTCCCCGAACACATGCAAAGCAGAGCTTATAAGGACAGACAGTATTGCTTTTGTGTCCCTCCTCAGCCAGTGGGGAGGGCGCAGAGGAGGGGATGTGCTGGGTAAAGCCCAAGGCCTGTCTTGTTCCATGTTCCCCCTGCATTGCCGTGATTCCCAGTGACAGGGGGAAGCCAGACTCCCTTCCCACTGGCCTCCTAACAGCTGTGCAGCCAGGCAAGGAGGAGGATGGAGGGGTGTTTGCAGTTGTCAACATGGCAAGGGAAGGAGGGATGTCTGCTTAGAGCCACTTCTTTTAGTCTCCTGTTGCCCTGACTTTATTTTGTTACCTAAGTGTGGTGTTCATGATCCCAGGTTTGTTAAGCTGTCTTCAAATCTCAGTATCCTTTTTGCTTGAGCAAACTCTTGAAGCTGACTGCAATTTGGTGACAAAGGCTTCCTGGAGGGCCCAGATACTCACCAACAAGCTGATACAAACAACAGAGATGAGGAGCAGCTCATAGCTATGTCTTTGGTCAGAGGGAAGGAGTGCTAAGGTATTAGAAAAGTCAAAATTCGTCAGGAGCTGCTGATCCTAAATGCAGCCATAGGTTATTGCAGTTCTTGCAATGCTGTGTGTTCTGTGTGGCACTGCCATCCCTGAAAAAGGCAGCGCTGATCAGGAACTCAGTGCAGGCTCAGGTCAAGCTCTTTGAGGTGATTTTCAAATGTGCTGGGCTTTCCTGTTGGAAGCCAGGGGGCCATCAGGTTTCACTTTCGCTCTTGGTACCGGAGCAGCTTTTGCCTGAATTCTCTTTTCTAGCCTAGCAAGACCACAGGCTCGTGCGTGAGGGCTGTTCTCACAGCACACAGCGCTTACGAAAGGTGCAAACACTGCTTCCCTGTTCAAGTTAGCAAATGGAATACAGGGCCAAGAGGATGGGCATGAATTCATTTTGTATTAAGGCTGCCTGGTAGCTCTGTGCCTTGCTGTAAACCAGTTGGACCGTAAAGGTGAATTTCATCCAGGAAACCCCTGCTTTGCCCAAACGGTGTCTCTTTGTTAAATTAGTACAACTTCCTTGTTTTCAGTGTCTTGCACCAATGTAATGCCAGAGTATCATGGTGATTCAGAGTTGTCATTCACTAAAGGCATTATCCAAGTTCAAATTCTGGTATGCTTTATGGAGAGAAGCTTCTGGTCATCTGAGCCAAAGTCCTGAGGAGCATTACTTGTCCATAAGTCACCAAAAAGAGATTTTCAAAAGCTACATAAAAACTAGATGCACACATGCATCCCATTATGCTTGCAAGGAAATAAAACAGGAGGAATAAATATGTTTGAATATTTAAAATTTAGCCTAACTGTTAGGTGTTATAGCAACAGCATGCAAAATAGTCTGGAAATACAGGGATCATCTTGTTCCTGTTTAGTGCTTCTTTTCCTGTCCCACTCCCACCAGAGGATCATCCCTAGCTCAGTTTTAAGACATGGCCATAAGCATGTGCTTCACTTGTTTATTCCGTATCTGGGTGTATCTATCTGTGTACAAGTTAGACGTATGGGTGTTGTAGACTCATAGGGTTATTTCAAGAGGAAAAGCATTATACCTGCACTAACACAGGTAAAATGATTGTATCACTGCTAGCTCAGAGAAATAGCTCTAGAAAGAGAAGAGTCTGTCTTCTTTGGTGCTCAGAGAGTAGCCTTCAAGAGATGTTACTCATTTTGGCTGTTGTTTTTGTGTTTGGTTTTGGGTTTTTTTGTAGAGGAGAATGTTACTTTACAGGTGCAAGCTCAAAAGCTTTGGGGTAGCATTCTTGGTTTTTACTGTGTAAGTGAAAGAGCAGCCACCAGATACTCCCATGCCACTATCTTTCTTTCTATGCTTGTCTTCCTTTCCCCATGGGCTGCTCTCTACTGGTGCTCCAGCAGTGGGGACGGTGAGGTGACGCTCCCAGTGTAATTTTCTACTGCTAGGGTGTGGAGTCAGCACCAACACTTCAGTAGCAAGGGCAGAGTTGGTATTAAAAAAGGTCAGTTGGGAAAACTTTGCTCGTTTGGTTTTCCTTTGCCTTGAGGCAGTGCTTTGAATAGTGTTAACCCTTTTTTCTTCCCACACGATGCCTTTTCACCCTTTTTCCTTCCTGCCAGCTTTGATGGAAAATTATGTTCAAAAGGTAGTGTGAGTGATAGAGCGCATCTCTTTTGGGGTGGGAGAGACCATTTGTGCTTGGGAGCATTGCCTTGTGCTCTGGGAGTATGATCTACTCCTCTGTGTAGAAGCTTAGTAAGAGCCCAGTGCATCAGAAGCAGTTTTGGGTGCAGTGTAGCGATTCTTAGGTATTACAATCTCAAGGGTAAACAGTAAACTTTGTTTATTCAAATGCGATATCTCTCTTTGAAGTTCTGTTCTTTACTAAATTTGTATACTAGCAGGTCTGGCCTTCATTTAAATGATCCTTGGGGGTTTTTCGTGCCACTTAGAAAAAAACAGTGGGAAAGCCTTGACTAAGCTAATAGTGTTGCTAAAATGGAAATGATGAAGAAGGCTCAGGATTCCTGTTTGGACCTCATGGGAAAAAGTGGTTTGAAATGCGTTGCGGGGGGGGGTGCACATTCCTAAACCTGTCATTTCTTTCCCCTGTTTCTTCTCCCCCACTGTGTTCTGGACTAAATACTATAGTATGTTTAATGAAACCAATAAAAGTATTTGGCCAAGAGTGTTAATCTTTCCCTGGCCCAATTAGTGCATGGCTTCTACTTTTAACGTTAATGCGGATTTTTTTCGGAAGGCAGAACAATGAGCAGCTTTGTGCTACGTACCAGGTTTTCCCCCTTCTTGCTTGTATTGTGCGTTTCTTCCTATCTATTCCAAAGGGAGAGCTCATGTGCAAAGACAGTGAAGCAATCTGGAACAGAGACTTGTACCAGCACCCGGGGGCCGGGACATGCTGCTCTGTGCTTGTGTAGCTGCTTCTCAGTCACAAGTCAAGTGACTGTGACTCTGAAGACTCATCATTTTTTCTCCTTTCTTCTTCCTTCTCCTGTGGCCTGTGTTCTCCTTTTTGCTTCATCTGTGATGCTCTTCACAGAAGGAGAAACAGCTGTAGCTGTTTAGAGTGGTCTTAAAACAAACAAACAGAAACCCCAAATAAATACACATAAGCAAATCAGGAGGAGTAACTGTTGATGGGCTCAGCTTTAACATACAGTGGAGTCACACTTTATCCCAAAGGAGGAAATAGGTCTAGCAAGTGTCTTCCTGTACAGACTGAATGGGAAGCAACAACGTTTTTTTCTTTTTCTTTTTCTTTTTTTTTTGGTAAGCTCTGCTTTTGCAGTGACTTTCCCATTAGCTGGTTATGTGGGGCATCAGGGGTGGACCTCTGTCAGAAGCAGGAGCCAAAGGCCCCTCAGGATGCTCTGTGGGATGGAAGTTGCCTCAGTTTCATGTTTTCAGCAACCTCATCAAGTGGAAGGAACACGTTTCTGCAGAAGAGACAGGTCTCTTGGTGTGGCCATGCAGAGAAGGCTGCATTGTCTTGTTTGGTCCTGTCCCCCCTACCATTTGTCAGCGCTCTTGCTTAGTCACTTGCTCTCTGCTTTTCCTCCTTTTCACACAGGATGAATGTGACACTGGGGGGTTTCTTCAAAGTAGAAGATGACTTGAATGCTTGTGACCACTTCCCTGTTTCCTAGAGGCTTTGGTCTGATGCTGAATGCAACCTGAGGCCGCACTGTTTCTCAGCTTATTTCCTGTTTATCCTTTTTCCTGGAGGTCTTTGTTTTCTTTTGGGGAGAGGGAGGAAGGAGGCTCTATCAGCACAGCCTCCAAGCAGGGGCATTTGGTGTGAGCTGGAAAGGTTTACAGTCCTGAAGGCAGTATGGCATAGGGCATCTGTGCTGGTTGCAGCCTGTCTGATTCCCTGAGTTTCATAGGTGCTGTGGAAAAATATCCCAACACTTTCCCATCCTCAGTGATGCAATTTTTAAAGGGAAAAAAAGAAAAAAAACCAACCAACCCAAAGCAAAAAAAAAACCCAACCCCAAAAAAACAACCCACAAAGCTGCAAGAGAAATCTCTCAGTATGTTCCTGCCTAAAGGCGCTCTGCCACGGGTTTTCCCACAGGAAGGAGTGATTTGGCCCAGCGTTCTTATTGTTTCTATATCCTATTGCAAATAGAAAGTTATGCTTCTGAAATTGGTGTGTGCTGCTCATGCAGTTGTCTTTGTTTCAGTGGTGCATTTTTGTTTCATGCAAGAGGGTGGAAAATACACAGGTAAATAAAAGCACGCGGCAACAGTTCTGTTGCGATCTCTAGACTGCTTTCAAAATTGGATATTTTTAATGTGCAGAAAATGGTTTTAAGAATAAGATCTCTGTCTGCATATATTTGTTTGCCTTTGAAGGAGGGTATTTAGATTCAGAAAAGAAAAATAACCTTTGGCTCATAGAAATTATGAAAGGCTGTAATAGTATAATACGTAGTTTTCCTCCTGAAAAAAAAAACAGAGGGCAAGTTGGCAGGTTTTTCTGAAACAGTAAGTAGGGTTTTTTAATGTGCATGTATGCCTGCCTGTTCTACACGCTCTCTCTGAGCATTTCCCATTTTCAGTGTTGCTAAAAGCAACATGAGGAATTCTGGCTGTAGTTCTCTGGGAAGCTACTAAGCTGTCTTAAAGTTACCTTGGCAAACACAGGAGTCTTCACAGTTACACAATAGATTTTTTCCAGGATGTATTAGTGGTGACATTAATGTGCTAGGTATTGACTGAAAGAGGAATGAATATGTGTATTTTGGAAGGAATTGTGTGTTTTGTTTGTTTAGAGTTTTTTTAAAGACTAAAGCACTTACTTTTTAACAGAAATACCTTCAAATAGTTTAAATTGGTCCCTATTTTTGGTAGTGCTAAGCAGATAGAACAAGCAGTTTTAGATTTAGGCCAGTCTTGAAAATAATTCTGTTGTTTATTCTATTCAAAAGTAAGTCAGCTACCACATAAGTGATTAAAATAAGATGGGGGCAGGGGGGAAAGAAATAATTATGTTGCTGTTGAATGAGATGGACCTCTTTAAAAAACAAACAAAAAATAACAGTGAAGTTACAACAGTTATAACAGTTAAAATAAAGACAAACAAATAAATGGCTCCCATAATTAGTGGAGAAAACACAGAAGGATGGGTGCTTGGCCTACCTTCGGAGCAAGATATCCCTGTGTCACAGGGATCACTAGTATTTTCTTAACAGAAAAGTACAAAAAATAATTAGGGAAAAGTTACTTTGAGTTGTTCAGGTTAGTCTATGTTTCTGGTTTTGAAGATGCAGATGGAAAGCAGTGTTTGTTAGGAGGCTGATGTTTTCCTGAGCCTTATACTCCCTGGGCTTAGTCAGGTCTCAGGTTTTGTCTCTAGACTGCAGTGGCTTTGCTGTGTCAGATCATCTGTGTGCTGCTCCTTAGAAGGTCAGCAGCTAAATGTAGGAAGGTTGAATCCACTGCTTTGTCTGGCATAGTGTGAAATGAGGAACTGCTTGACACAAGGTGGGCCCTTTCTCTTTGCCTCCCTTTTCTTGGATGCTCTAAATTGTTCGTAGTTGGGATAACGTAGACATTTATTGTTTTCAAAATGCTGTTCAAATAGCATTTGAAAATGTGTCGCATGACTGATTTGCATGTCGTCCTTGGGAATGTCTGTTTTTTTGAAAGGAAGAAACCCTCCTAATTGTGGTTTGAAGGCAACTGTCTCTGTTCTCTTGATAAAAGGAAAACCTGTATTGAGTTTACTGGATGTGATTGTAAATCTGAGATGATGGAATGTCCACAGTGTGTTTGTTTTCATAATGAAATAAACATTTTGCTTATAAAAGTTATAAAGGTGTATTTCTCTGTTAAAAACATATCCGTAGTTTTCCATATTCCAAATAACCTTTTCTAGCAGCTATAGCCATGAGTGCTGTGGGCAGAGAACTCCTGTTTTCTCATGTGTTGATCATTCCCCATCACTTCTAAAAATGATGTTTAACTGCCCTGTCATTCTCCAGAGAGAACAGGCACCCTCCCTTAAACCCCAATGATAGCATGATAAGTTTGTGGTTTCAGAAAGGGGTGTGGGGGAATTCTGTTGGTACATACAGTGGTTACTTACGTCTTCAACTCATGCGGGAAGCTTGGGCAGTGGATGTGAGGAATGTGCCAAATGGTCTTAGAAACCTCTGTAGTAATTTCAGCACTGCTAGAAGGAAGAAGGTGGCCAGCATGACTTCATGTATTGAAGTAAATGTTAATGTTCCAGGAGGAGAAGAGGGGAGCAGTGCATGTATGAAATTGAATCACCTAAATTCTCTAGGTGCAGAATATTCTTCCAGCTTCTTAATCAAATATTACTACTGTGAGTGATATGCTAGCTTGCTCTCTCTTCCTCCACTTTTTGCTCCATTTAATACTGTGGACCAAGCTGGTAAGGGTTTCTTTGTTTGCCCTGGTTTGGTCACTGGCAGAAGCAGCAGCATCTCCCGGCCCAGTGCCTGGGCACTCATGAGAGCGGGCTCCTGGCTGCGCTGGCACTGTTTGTGTGCTTCTGTTATCAGACCTATCTGGTAGTCAGGGGAGCCCTCAAAATAAAGGGCTGTAGGTCTTACTTTCCTAAAGTGGCTTCCAGAAAACCTTACTCCCTTTCTCTTTTTTCCTTCTCCCTCCTGTAGTGCTAGAGGGTGCTGCTGAAGAAGAGGCTGAAGAGCCAGACGCAACTATACATACTACACCAAGTGAGGAGACCAGCAACCAAGACGAGAGCCACAGTCAATCAGGGGAGAAAGATGAAGGTAACCGGTTCAACTAGCTCTGTGACTCTGTAAATTAGGGCATTGATTAGGAATGTAGAAACATTTCTCACTCATCCATACACCTTATTGTGTGAAGAGTGTAAGATACATTGAGCAGAAGCACTGGTGCATACATTTCTTTTCCCATCTCTAACTTTTATCTGTCTGAAAAGTATAAAATAGGCTGAGCAGAAGCACGGGCACATAAATTCTCAGCTACCACTGCAGGCTTCCAAACTAAGATTTTCTTGGCTCACAGTAACTTGGCACCACGTAACTTAGTCTCAAAAAACCACCTGTTTATAATCCTCAAACTTATGTTCCAAAGACAGTATTATGCAGAGATCAAATGTTCACAGATAAACGTGTTCCTCCTAGTTCACCCTCACATACTCTTCTGTTACAGTGACTTTCTCACAACACACGTTAAGATTCTGTGCTTTCCACCAGAGGTGACAGAGCAGTAGACTTGCAGGGTGTTCCTGTTTGTTAGGGAGACTTCTTGTGAGGGAAAGGAGTGTTTAATTCAGAAGCATCTTCCTTTTCAAACTCGTAAAGAGGAAAATGGAAGGCGCTACCTGTGTGTTTGACATGTCTGTATGTTGAGAAACCACAGATGAGATTTTACGTGTATTTTGAATTTGGTATCTGAGATAGGAGCATCCCTGCTACTTACAGCACGTGATGGAGAAGTTTGGATCTCAACAGCTTTAGCTGTGACATTAATCGTGTATGTAACACATATGGCCATGGGCTAGTATGGCTTGGCAGACCAAAATCACGTGTGTGCTATCCGTGGCAGTAGAGAGGCAATAGGGGGATACAGGGTTTTCTTTTGGTTGGATTTTTGCTACTTTAGCTTATTCCATGTACAGAGCTGGCTTAAACCGTGCTTAAGAGAACCCAGTACCCTACACTGTGTTACTAATGCCTTAATTGTGCAGTTCTGTTTAAAAGACGTGCCTGCTTGAATGATTGTGCTTGGCAGAGCGTGCATTCATCAGTACTGCTCTACAAGTTTATGGTGATCACAAGGTACCACAAATAATACCATTTCACAGCAAGAGAGTGTAAAGTAAATCACTCTATAAGCTCCATATTGAATTAAGGTTGAAAATGAAGAAAATGTGAATGTCCTATGAGAAAAAAGTACACTTTGTCCTATGCATTCCAATATAGGAAGCTTGTTCTGTTATAAGAACTCCTGTTTTTATGGCCTGTTGCCTGTACTCCATGATGATCCAGCAGAGTGTGATGTGAGTTATAGGCAGCTGAAAATACTGTGGGTTGTTTGGGTTTTTTTAATATGGCCTATGAACTCCTATGTGTGTTTTTGTTTTTAATTCCAGAGAAGCAGCTGGAAAGCCTAAACAGCTATAAGGTATCACCAAGTTCACCAAACAGTTTGGACGGAGCAGACTTGTCCTCCATTGACGCCATGATGTCAGCAGTGATGAATGTGGGGAAGATTGCTGAAAATGGCGGGAATTCTCAGAATGTCAAATCCCCTTCAAAGTCTCCTGCACCAAATCGGATTGGCAGGAGGAACCAGGTACATAAACCCAAATGCAGGGAGGGCAAAGGGGGGACAAGCAGCTGCATGGAAAGTGATAAGGTGTAATTTATCTTTGATTGTTTTGCCTTTTTGCCCCGCAGCGTGTTTTTTCTTCCCTCTGCCATTGTTCCTCTGTGTATGTTTTCTGGTATCTCTCCAGACCATAACTTAGAAAGCTAGGAATCAAAGGGGTCCACTTGCTTGGATTCACACATAAAACATTTGAGCACTAGCTCCAGTGTCATGCAGTGGTTAGCTGGTCTAGCACATGCCCCTAGCAGCAACAAAGTCACCTAAGAACTGCCATTTTGTCCTGCTGCCTCCTTTCTCCAGGCTCTTGCATTCACATAATCTCATGAGGTGTGCAGCTGCCCTGCCGACGATTCAAGTGATTTATGGTTAAAGGTGGTTCTGGAACAAAACATTCATCAGGATGCTCAGTTCATATATGTAGTGTAAGGTGCCCTTAACTTTCTTGTTAATAAAAGCCTGAAGAGCTGTTGCAGAATGCCTTGTATGAATTTTGCAGAGTAAATATATGTAGCTTTTATCAGGTTTTTTCCATTTACCAGTTGATGGCACCAGCTGATAGCAATATTGGTCTAAACAAGTGAAAGGAGAGAGTTGTATCAGTTAAGCTGTGGTTATTTATATCTGTGTTTTCCTCCTGTGGGCCCAACTCCACCAAAGAAGGTGCTACAAAATATCAAGAAAACCCCCAAATCCCTGCGGTCATTTGTTTTTAGAACTTGAGGTGAAGCACGGAGACTTTGTAAACGAATCAAGATGTAACAGGGACCAGAAAGGTTGAGAGGCACGACTCATGTGATGTTCCTATAGTAGTTTATTAATAGCTTGCCTTGCTGCCCAGTTGACAGACTTGGATTTTTTAGCATGAAAGGAGTTAAAAGCCATTAGCTGTAAATGGACATACTTAAATGAGGAATGGGCAATATACAGACAGCTGTGTTTGTGGGATCCTGTTGTCTAGCCCCTGGCTCTAAGGTTTTTTTACAGTGTTACTTAGGGGCTGCCCTGGTTCCTTGATTTCATCATGTGAAGCGAGGCACTGGAGTCCAGACCAGTCTGGGGCAGTGCTGTTACACAGCTGTCCACTGGTACACCATGTGGTCTGGCTTCAGGGAAGTTTATTAGTGTTGGTGACCTTTATTCCACCTGGTATTTCTGTGGGCATCAAATCAAAGGAAGCTTGAGAGTAAATGTGACAGGATTAAAGGGGATTCTTACAGCATAAAAATAAACAAATACATTGAAAACATAGTAAATAGCCTATTTGTCTTTAGGCTGAAAGAATGTTAAGGCCAGAGGGGCAAATGGCTACATTACTGAGAAAACAGAAGTGAGATGTGAAATATTAAGTGGGTATCAGTCTTGTTCCCAGGCTCTAATACAGCGAATTTCTACTTTCAGCATAGCAGAATGAAAGCACTGAATTATTTTAGTGTGAAGCAGTGCAGGGATCTCAGATTCTGGTCAGAATATGCCCCTTATTATAATATCAAGGGTAATAACAGCTGATTTTCTGAGTCTGACTGCTGTTTCCCATGAGTTGGCAGTGATACATTTTGCCCTGAACCTTTGTCCCAAAGTCTATGGTTCTCTTTATAATGCTGACTTTATCTTGGCTGCCATCTACCCATAGTCTAACAAGCATGTTCTCACATCAACCTGCATGTATTTTAACTTCTCAGTTGCTTTGTTCTTGATGAAAATAAAAAGTATGACAGAGGTGTTTTTTGGGCTGGAGAAAAAGAGACTTAATGCAACAACTCCAAAAGCCTTTGCCATCAGTTGAATGCAGAGCACTTGTGCCAGACTGACTACCAAAGGGAGAGTAGCTGACAAATGAGCTGCTAATTTTATCTTTCAGTTCAAGAACTGTGTTTTCACCGGCTTGGCTCTGGTGGGGTAGCTGAGTGCGGTGTTTTAGATTGGTGAATGGGAGTACTCTTACAGTAGGGATGCTAATGTTTTGTGGTCTTGATTGGGTCAGTCAACTGATTTGCTTGAGCTGTGTTACGGTATGCAGCATGTAGCCTGTCTGACCACTGGAGAAAGTTTGGGCTTTAGTTAATAATAAACCCCAGATTCAATACTAATCAGCTCTGGCTGAGCTGTAGTGTGTTTCTGATTTTTGCTTCAAGGTGAACCAGTAATTACTCTATCTTCTGTTAATTTGCTCATTTGAAGAGAAGGCAGTCTGGAAGGCAGACTTTGAAATATCAAGTGCATCATGTAGAACTGCAGCACTCATCTGCGGAGGGGGGGAGGGCAAGAAACCAGTAGTAGGTTGATAATTTCGCAGAAATAGCCTGGGGATTAAACATCATCTAAACTGTCAGCACATATGCAGGGATTTTCCTCACGGCATAGTGTGTTTGTTCTCTGTCTTGAGCCAACTTTAACAGGGTGCAGTATAATTGGAGCTGAACATTACTCCACAGTCAGGTTGCATATAGTAAAATTAAAGTTGTATAAGTAGGAGGGAATGAATGTTTGTGAGTTACGCATTTGTATATAAAAATGGGGGAGAGCACTGAGATAATGCATTTTAATTTTCTTTGAGTGTTCAGACTTCATAATGGGAGCCTTTCTTGCTTGCTTTCTAATGTTTTGCAAGTACATTAGACCTTGGCCTGTATGTGTGGCCTACAGTGATTCCCTTTGGGATGAAGAGGCCTGAAATGTAGTTGGAAAAACATGTACAAGCAAAAGAGTGGGGAGAAGTGGGAGAACGTAATCCTTTCATTTAAGAAACAAAGTCTCAAGACTTGTTTACTTCAGGCAAAATGGAAAAAGAGCTCTTCGTCCCTATCCACATGTCACAGACGTTAATACAAAATTATTATGGCCCTGTTTTTGAAGCAAAAATGTAGTATAGGGACTCTCTAGAATGGTTCTCCAAATCATGCAGGAGGGGATATTGCTTTACTTAGATATAAAAAAGAACTTTCTCTAGCACTGTGTCAGCATCTTGCCGTCCTAACGTGCCAGAGAATTTGTCAGAGAGACTTGGGTTAGTCATTCTCAGTGTTCTTTGTGAATGCTTGTGTCTGACAATGTGGAGATGGTAGCTTCTGAGTTGATGATTTTCGGGATGTCACTGGGGGAAGAGAACTGTGTGGAGAGAGGAAATGCATAGACATTCTCACACCCATCAACTTCCAGCTAAAGAGCTGCTGAGAATGGGTTCTGCTTTTTGTTTGTTTTCAAGCTTTTATTAATGATACTTAAGTTAGCCAGCAAAGAACTTCAATAAAAAATGTCATTTTGGCATAAATACTATGCGCTTTTTTTCTGTCATGCAGAAATGGTTTTTGTACTGTCTTGTCACTAGAAGTGTGCATCATTCTCATGGAAAACTGATGTTTAACTCTCAGTGCCAAATCATCTTCCTTTTAATA
>WEIT01041339.1:6191-18281 GCA_013389985.1 Dryoscopus gambensis | reverse complement strand
CTTGGAACATCTCTCCCAAGAGGATAGATTGAGGTATGTGGGAATGCTTACCCTGGAAAAAAGGGTCAGTAGGGATCTTATCAATATAGATAGAACTTGAAGGGAGGGTGTGAAAAGAACGGATTCAGCCTCTTTTCCTTGTTGTCCATTGATAGGACAGGAAGCAATGGGGACAAACTGAAATACAGGAAATGCCATTTAAATATAAGGGTTTTCTTTTTCCTGCGAGGTTGTTTCAGCACTGGCACAGGCTGCCCATAGAAGCTGCCCTGTTCTCCATTCATGCAGATGTTTGAAACCTGCTGGACATAGTACAAAATAACCTGCTCTAGCTGACTCTGCTTTGAGCAGTACGCTGGATTAGATGGTCTCCAGAACTGCCATGCAACCTCTGTGGTATTAGAATACCAGTGGAAGAACACTTGACAAGAACTTAAAAATATGTAGTCTGATCTTCTGGTTAGAAAGTACACCTGAAAATTCATAAGTATTGTTACTCTTGTGTTAAAAAACCAGTAGAATATCAAACTCCCCAGGAGTATTATTTCTTACTGTGGGCTCTGAATCAGATCCTGAAGGATTAGACATGTAGAGCAACTTTAGTGTAAGGAGGTATTTTAAGGATTAGGAACATTCAAAGATAAGAAAAATATCTGCAAATAAAAAGATGGACCTATTCTCTTTTTTTTTTTAAAGTAGTCCAATCAATTTAATTATGAAGCAATTTTAAACTTGGAGAGTTAATTTACGGAACACATAATTAACATATGTAAGTAATTGCTATGAGATACTATCTAATTCTGATATTAATAGGATTAATAAAAATGAGAAACACTAATATGCAGAGCTAAAGTAGAGGATAGAGTACAATTGTAATAAGTGTCCCTTGTGTTAAGGGTCAACATGAAGAAAGAAAATAAATCAGGTTCCAGTAAAATATATTTTGATTACTATACCAGAAACCTCTAGAGCAACACTAAATTTTTTCCTGGTATTGAAGCACCTGATACTGACCTTTCAGTCACTTGCCTAGAATTTTTTTCAGAATAACCACAAGGCTCAAAAAATTCTCCCAGAAGTAGTCTATCCTAAGGAAGGAATCTTCATCAGTTCCCTCAAGCAACTGTATGGCCTCACTCCTCCTTGGATAGCTATCTGGATTCATACACCAAAGACTTAAATATCTGATACCCTGATCTGGAAAATTGCCTATAGTTTTTGCACTCTTTGATGTATTTTAATGTCATTAGTATAAAAATTAATAGATGAAAGTTATTCCAATAAAATAATTAAATTGTATATCAATCCGCCACTATTGGGCAGTTTGCCATTCAAAATAAGGATAGCACATTAACCATCTCTGAGGCAGTAACTTCCTCTGTAACTTCAATTTAATAATATATCAAAAGAAATGTTTCATCCCAAACAGTCAATGCACTGAAAATTATGAAATAATTAATTCTGAAAAATATCACATAATATGCAGTTGAACCAATCTATGTGGGTTGACAGAAATTGTGGTATATAAACATCAAGATAGGAATAAGAAACCACCCAGACACACTCCTGTAAAACCTGTTCTAGGTGACTCTGCCTTGGCAGAGGATTGGACTAGATGATCTCCAGAGATGCCTTCCAACCCTAATTATTCTGTGATTTTGTGATAAGAATTACATTTAAGATGATAGAAAGTATTAGACATAAAGAAAGATGCTACTTATTTCTTTAACATGAAAGGGCTGAATATTTTTTCAAGAAATATATTACAGAGGGAGGAAAGACAGGAGTAGAAATTGAAGAAGAATGAGAAAAGATACTAGTTTACAGGTTAATGTTCATAGGAAATTATACCAGTAAACATATATTTACAAAATCTACAAATAATAAAGTTGCAAACTGTGTAGAAAGAATGAGGTAATTTTAAATACCAGACCTGATATTTAAATTTCAGGCCTGACCTTCCAGAATATATTTACTGATCAGTTTGGTAGTGCTGTAGGTAGAGGACAAAATAAATATTCCAACTACACATTTAGTGGAAATTAAATGCATTCACTTACGGAGGTTTGCCAAGTTATTTAGCCTATTACATGTATTTTCAGTCAGTAGAAAACTCAACCTCACATTTTATTTAAGGAATTTATCAA
Source organism: Dryoscopus gambensis (assembly GCA_013389985.1). Classification (NCBI taxonomy): domain Eukaryota; kingdom Metazoa; phylum Chordata; class Aves; order Passeriformes; family Malaconotidae; genus Dryoscopus; species Dryoscopus gambensis. The sequence goes on along the minus strand of WEIT01041339.1, from coordinate 16,134 downwards.
AAGACTCATCTAAACCTCTCAGAAAAGAGAAGTATTTTCTTACTCCTCTTTCACAATTCACTGAACAACTTTTGATCTGATGTAGAATCACACCATAAATTATGATTGTTGATCACGATCTGCCTTCAGCTTAAAAAAGACTTGTCATGTTAAGGTATGCACCGATTTTTGTAGACCTCAAAATACAGTGGAGTGATTTCGTTGTTATTTTCAGTTACTTTAGAGTCTTGAGTGGAAACAGCCAAGGATGATTAACATGCTTGAACTTTCCGGCCAATGAACGTGATCAGATATGTAAGACATATGACAAAACCAATCAGAGGTATTTTATTCTGTGATAGGCCACAAACTGAAAGGCAAAACATCCTTAACTCATAGAAGACCATGTCTTTGTACCAAACATAATTTATCATGTTCTCCACAATCAGGAAATCGATGAGAGAGGAGCACAGTGCAGAGGCAAAGAAGAGAACATGAGCTAAGAGGCTCTTCTAAAGGACCCACTGTGACTGTAAAAAAACAAAAAGAGAAACAAAAGAAACCCAAAAGCTCTACAAAATTCAAAAGAAATAAATGTGCACTGAAGTGCAAGCAAACAAACAACAGAAAAAAAACCCCAAAACAAAAACAAAACCCCCACCAAAACAAACAAACAAAACAAAAACCGACCGACCAACCAAAAAAAAAAAAAAACCAACCCAAAACCACTCCCCCAAAAACAGCTGAAAAAATGTGGTCTTTTCAGCCTTCTAACCTATTCGAGACTGCTCAGCTGAGAGGAGCAGAACTGCCAGCAGAATACTTTCCACTTCGTGTGAGTGCAATTAAAATCAGATAGGAGCTGTCAGACTGGCAAGAAAAGTGGTGGGTGCAGCTAGATAAGCTTTCATGTTTCCAAGCTACTTAATCGCAGTTTAGATATTCATTAGTAAATCAAGTCCCTGTATGATGGAAAACCTGTTCAGGTCATGTAGTTTATCAGGATTCAAGTGGTTTTACTGATTTATTAATGAGGTGTAATTAATTGAGAATCAGCAAACTGTATGTTCAGGATCAATATTAGCAATAGGACACATAAACCACAAAATTCCAAATGTTAATATCCACCAAAGTGCTTTCTTAATACCTTATATAATCCTGATAAATCTTAATCCCTCTTTTGATCCCCAACACAGTAACACATGCATATGTACATCTTCAGAAGATATGGGTGATGCGGGCCCCCCAGGCCTGTGGGACATCCTGCTTGTGCTCCCTTCTTCGGGGAGATGTGAGTACACCAGCTGCCCCCATAACCTCAGAGGGGAGATACCCTAAACCCCGAGGGTGCAAGTCACCAAGTGCCCCTCTGGTGCCTGTGGGTGAGACAGTGGCTGTTGCTGGTGGCACAGGAAGAGCCCCTTTTGTCATGGGGCCACATCTGAAAGCGTGACACCAGCACCACTGTTGCCTTGCTCCTGTCTTTACCTATCATTGTTTTTTTCACTTGTATATGTGCTTAGATTACTTTTTTCCCCCCACAGGTCTCTTAATTCCCCAGCTGCTGTTTAAATAGACTGATGGTTGTATTCCTATTTACCAAGACCAGTTTTGGAATCGCCCACTCAGACAATATGGGCATCTGACTCACACACACTCTTACAGGCTTGTTTCTGTCTTGGCTGCAGTGATTCTGAACACTTTGTCAAGGCTGTGATTCTGAACACTTTGTCAAGGCTGGACCTACGAAGTACTGGTAACACAGCAAGTTATTAGCCATCAAAACATACCATGAAGATCAAAAGTGGCAGTGGGACAGACCTGTTATGCATTTCTAATTTCTATGCTGTTGTCACATTTGCACTAATAAATTCCATGTCTGCAGTTACAGAAAAGAAGTAGTGAATCTTGTTACCAAAACAAAGCATCTGTTTTTAACTCTTTTGCTGTGGCTCAGGGTTCCTGAACAAGTATCAGTAGTGATGGCTGACCTTAACATTCTGAAAGCAAGTGCACAGCAAGATTAAGGTTTTCTTGATGGTTTTCTGTCATTTTATAAATATTTTAACAGTTCTGAGGGAGAATTGCAATACCATTTTTTGAACAGAAAAGAGCATGATTGCTTGAATTCAGAAAATATTTACAGCTGTACTGAAATCCTAACAGTAAAGAGAAGGCTACAAAATACAAGTCACAACTTTGAAATTGCAGAATAAACGATGCAGTTATGATACCACTACAGAGGAAGGAAAAATATAACAAATTTAGTTATTATCAAAGTGAAATTGACAATTCCTTCCCTTTGTATAAATGCTAGTGGAGAATCAGTAAACATATCGATACTCTACACTTTGTTAACAGCTGTATATATTTGCTCTGCTTCTGCAAAATCCTACACAACCCAAATTAAAGGTAGCTTGATGCATGTGAAGACCTGTATAATGGAAAAAATCCATTAAAAACAAATCATTATTTTTCAGGATGGTTTGGTTTTAATGACAAAAAGCAGTTTTTGCTTCACTGCCCAGAACGTCTAAGTTCTTGCCCTCTTAGCTCAGAAACCACTGGACTTTGAAAGTAACAATGGAAGAATATGTCAGCCTAAACAAACCTAGTGACACTCTTGATTCACTTTGTACTTGATAAACTGAATAATCACAATTACATATGTGCATGAGAGTAGAAAATACCTATACCTTTTGGTATATGCATGGTTAAGCAAAGTAGCCTTATAAATTTAGACAGTAGTTACGTGTGCATAGTAAGTAAGCAACCTAATAAATTTTACAATTCAAAGAATCAAATGAATAAAGAGTTACTACAGGAAAATTCTGCTTTTGCGCTGTTTTATAGCTTGAAACATGCCGTATTTTCCTCTAAGTGTAAGAATTTTTCCCCAATTTCATATATATTTCATTAATTTAATGTGTATTCCCACAAAAAAAAATCAAACAGAAAACCCACCTTATAGTTGCTGAAGTATTATTGTCAAAAAAATTTAAAGTCTTTAATTTTAAATGTTATATTTAGATTTTTGACATTATATTTGAAATCATGTTTCCCGTTCCCTTGTTTCTGCCAGCCTTCCACCTGAGGAAGTTCACTCTAATTTTTTTCCTCAAAAAATCTAAAATGGTATTGGTATGCTTGGAATTTTAAACTTTCTGAAGGTATTCAAACCATTGGATATATGTTGTACAAAATATTTATTTTATTCATCTGGTAAATGTCAGAGCAAATTGCGGAGAAATTTGGAAGATGGATCCATATGGAATGGCAGATATAGAATGTGGAATTTCTAATGGCAGAAATTTCATAGATTGCTGATGATTGCCAAGTGCCTCTCCTGTATTTCTGACAAGCAATCAGAGAAACATAAGAAAGCATCCACAGTGCTGTTATGCTATATCAAATCTAAGACAGTAGCAGGGGTTTGTGGGGAGCCTCCTTGTCACCCCTCTAGTGAATGCAGCAGTCATTGGAGGAAGTTAAACACTTTAACTTCTTTCTGCATTTACCTAAAATTCACATCTCTTAGCATCTATTGGACTTGCTTATCATTTTCCAGGTATCTGCTTGCAGTTGATGAAGCTCTGTAGCTCCAAATTATATGCCCACCTGCAGATGAGGTCCAAAATCCCAGGGCCTAAGGTAAAACAACACTAAGGGAAGCATTTGAGCGTGGCCTATATGTAGAAGATAATAAGAGTTCCAGATTAATTCACTGGTGCTAAACTGGTGAGAAGACATACAAAGACAGACATAAAGGAATTATAAAAAATGCAGTTTAACATCAGCCTGAAAAATTTTTTAAACTTTGACATCAATGTGGAAGAGACTCATGAGAAAAAAACATTCTGAGTGTGGGTTGTCAGTGGGGTTCAGGAAAGGATCAAGATCATGCATGACTAGTTTGTTGAAATCCTTTGAAATTATTGCCACCACAGTAGACAAGGTGACACAGTGGGAGCTCTCATTCAGGGCTTCTCAGTAAAAGCTCTGCAACCACTTCAGGAGAGTCTTGCTAAACAAGGTATTTGTTTTAAAATTGAAGCCAGATATATAAACAAGGCCAGAGGAGAAGCTGAACACTAGGAAAAAAATGCTTGTAGCTTTTGCGTTAATACCTCACAGTGTGTTTAGTCCAGAGATTTACCAGACACTCTTTGCTGCCAGGGATTAAGCCCATGGTCTGATGTGGCTTCTCCCCGGGTGGATGATAAGCAGACTGGCACTACACACCACCTCAGAGCATCAAAGACACCAGGGAACAAACATGATGCTGACCCTTTTACCATCTGAAGGGTGACTTACTGCAGATTCACCTCTGCAGACTGATGATAAATTGTTTTAGAGGGGACACATGTCTCTGCACTGCATATAAAGGGCAGGGTGCAGGTAGCGGGGGTTGCTGAGCAGCCTTTGTGAGGAGACAGCTGCTCTGTACCAGACACAGCCAGTTCCATGTGGTGCCAGCCCACCCATGGCAGGGCACAGCTGAACCCTTCGGCCTAGTGGGAGGTGGTCTGGATCAATATATTTAAGAAAGAACGGTAAAACACTGAGTGTTGCACTGCATGTGGCTCTGGCCACAGCCCCCACACCTAACAATTCCTGGTGGATGACCAGCACTCGGGGCTCTGCACTCTGACATCTGACCACTGCGAGTTCCTGTACCTCCGCGGGAACTGCTTTTTGCATATTGTTATAGGTTCAAGGTTTTCCCCACCCAGTTTTATGTATATCCTTATGTTTATGCATATCTCGTATGGAATATGTATGATCTCTGGAAAGTTCTGTTAGGTACGGTTCTTTATTTGTTCATTGAAATGGAAACCCTCCCCTGAGTTTATCCCTTTGGATGTACCCCCTGTCATTTCACAATGTGCAGAACTCCACTGGTTGTAATCCTTCTATCCCACCCTTTCTGGCACCCAGACAAAAGGGGTTGGAAAGCGCGGGCCGGCGTCTTTGTCTGCTGTTCGAGTAAAGTTGCAGGAAGGATCCCTCTCTGTCTCCTGCCTTTGTCGACGCAATTTTCACATGGGGTTTGCAGTCTGCTCCCTGCGAGGGAGAGCCAGTGTTGGTTTTGTTACTTTTGTGTTACAAAAATCACTCTCTTGTACAAAAATTACAAATCTCTGCCAATTATTGCTGTAATGAAAATCCACTCCAGGACGCCTTAGACAGTGAGGCATGGCCTGTGGGCAAACTGCAGCCTGCGTCAACTGAGAGAAAAGGATCAGTGACATGAGGGCATAGGAGGTTCTTCATGGTGGAGCTGCCCATTCCTACAGAAGAGCTGTAAACCATGGAGAACTCACACCAGAGAGGAGGAAACAAGCATTAAGGAAGGAGCAGAAGAAAAGCAAGGAATGAGGAACAGCAGAAGGCATTTCTATACCCTGACCCCAACCCCCTGTTGCACACGTCACCTCACCAAAGAGGAAGAGCATAATCTGGGACAATAACCGGATGAGGGGAGGCCTGTAGTGAAGGTGAGCTGGGGAAAGGAGGAGGAAAGGTGTCGTCTTTGAGTGCTTAAATGTTTGTCTTCTTTGTTTCCAATACCCAAATCTGTAATTAAATTGAATTAAATTCCCCAGAGTTGAGTCTGTTTTCTTCTGACAGTAATTGCTGCATGATTTCCCTGCTATTATTTTGCCCCATGGGTTTCCTCACTCTCGTTCTTCCCTGTCCTGCTTCTGGTGGAGAAGCAGTGGGAGCAGCCCCACTAACTGCCAGACAGGGCAACACACCAGTCACTCAGCCTCAGATAACTAAAACTTTAGTTATCCAATCATCTAGGCTGCTTCCATAAGAACAGCTACTCATGGAGAGAGATTCATCTCATTTAAGATAATGATCAGAGAAATGGCCTACACATTTTAAGAAGGTTATAATTTATAGTTCTTTCCTTTCCAAAACAGTGGCTTGATACAGTATGATTTGTGAAAACGTAGGTTTAATAATCTGCTACCCGATAATGAGAACTATCCTCCTGCAGAAGGGAGACCAGTCTCACAAAACTTTATATATTTATTTTAATATTTAATAAATCAAGCTTAGCCCTGAAATGTGTCCAAGACTGTGGCAGTCTGCAGTAAGCAGAAAAACAAACCTAGAAGTGCATGTTAAAATTAAATGCATTGGTAAAATCTTGGCACCAAATTATGCATGGATTTGTAGATTATCCTCTTCAATGGGCATGAATCCCATTTTAGATACCTGCATACTTTATACATGAGGACATAGAGCTCCACCTCACAGCAAGAGCGCATGTCCTTGCTCATGGAAATTGAGGCATTGTGGGTTATCTTAAGAAGAACTCTCAAATTCTGTACTTCATTGTCAGTATCTTCAAGTAAGCCACTGTCTAAATTAGCATTATATTTAATATAATCAGTGGAGCGTATAGAGACAATCAGCTGAACAATAAATGTACATCTACTGCAGGACGAAGTGAATAGTTTTCCATAACCTTTATTGTATTGACCAGATACTCATAGATTATAAAGGGAGATTAAGCTTGATTCAGGTGTCCAAACATAGGCAGCACATCCCACTTAAGCTATCCTGAGACGTTCACTTCTCCATAGAGGTGGTAGACACAGTATTTTTGGGACTCACACCCATGCCTATGCTCTTTAAGAGCAGCAACTAAACACCAGCAGTAAGAGGAAGCTATTATACTATCTCAAATTACAGTAGTTACATACGTTTGGGGGTCTTAACTGAACTCTTGATTGACATGGAAAGAAAGAATTGTGTCTTACTGGATCCTATGTTACACACTATCTCTAAATCAAGTGGATATGGAGGAAAAGACTGCATAATCATGCAATCTGTAGAAACGTGATATACCAGCTAAGTGACTTGGGAGGTGAAATTCCAATTGAGTCTGTCCTGGTAAATCTGCATTAGGTCATAATAATATATTGAGAAATATGTAGTCACTTGCTTTTGAAAATTTGGCCAGTATCTTTTAGATTACTTAATTTATTTATTGTTCAGCTATTTTTAATTTAACTGTTATTTAACTTTGAATATGTGCGATGAAAAGTAAGAAGCAGGTATGTAGCATATTAAGCAAAGACTGAAATTGTTTGTACTGCATTTTGAGGGAGAGCTGAAAGGGAGATAACAACTGAATATTCCATCAATATTTGAAAAGCTATTGTGCTGTGCATACAATTTCGAAGATAGCAACAAGATAAATATGCAAGAAAAGCTGTTTGCGCTTGTGATATGAAGCAGTGTTACTATAGATCTCAACCTGAGAGCATCTGAAGAGCAGCCCCAGGGGAATGCTGCAGGCAGCTAGCTGATGCAAGACTGTCAAAATTCAAGGACTTTCAGGACATTTTCTTAAACGAAAAAGAGACTCAAAATTGGAAATTTACTTCTTTGAAGCATTTCCGTTTCATCTGTGATGATTACTAGGATGTTTTGCTTTGCCTAAAGATTTCTCTGAACTTAAAATAGCACAGACTAAATTCTTCATCTCCTGTTTAGACCTGAAGTTCTTAGATGTCCTTACAGTAAACAGACAACTATTTGGGAAGATATGAAGAAAATAAATCTTTTTTCATATTTTAGTTTTAAAGTCTACGCTGGTTCAAAATTTAAAATAATTACTACTTTTTCTGGTGGTAATTTGTCTGTGAATAATGAAAGAAAATGGTATTAGAATATTTTCAATTTCACTGTAAGTAGGTCTTTTAAAACAGCTTAGATTGCTCACTGTGCAACAAGGAAAACAAAATTCATAGCACAGACAAGTGTGAATCTGGGTCACGTTTGTTCAGCTATGCCTCTCATGTCTGAAGTCAAAACCCTATTTCCATACTGAATATAAAGAAGGTAGTTATTATCTTGAGACTGTTTTTCACTTACACAGACTGAACGGCCGGATTCATTCTCACTACTAAAATCCCATCACATCATTTACACTAGCAGGGTCCTGCTGTAAACTTATAGCAGGGAGCTGAATAGGATGCAAAGACAACATCAAAGATCAAACCACGCAGCTCAAGAAATGTGGAATCCTTGTTTGCTTATGTTTTTTGGTTCTTAGAATAACTTTTTTTTGGACAGGCTGTGTAGCATATCTGGTAAGTCTCTCCACCTCCTCTGCTTGTTCGATTCTTTTTCCCTCTTGATCTCTCCTTTTCAACTGTCAAAACATGAGCTCTTGGTTGATTCTTTTCCCTTGTCTTACGTGCCAATAGGCATTTTTCTGACTTACCTCAATAGCAATCATCCTTACAAAAGAAATGATGGAAAAAATATTTCCTAGTTTCGTGCAGTTATAACTGTTCATTTGCAGTAGCAGGCAGACCAATGGAAACAAGACAGAAGATCTCAGCTCATCTCAGTCAATGTCATTTCTTTTGGAAATATTTGTTAGTTCAGGGACTTTTTCTATTTCTTTTCACCATTTTACTTTCTTAAATATTTCTGACTCTTTTCCTTATACCTTGATTGAACTGACATTTTAAAAGTCTTATTTTTAAACACAGTAATTTACCTAAACAAATACAAAAATTTATGGTCTCTAAGGACAGTTTGTTGTCTTCTTTGAATAAGTTTACTAAATGCATTCAAAATTTTCAGAATTCAGGCAAGAAACATTGTCCTGTTCTTATGTGAACAATCTTGTATAAATCCATATTTTACCAATTTTAAGCATATGCACTTACCCAGACATAAAATATTCAATATCCTGACAAGCTGGTACTTGGTGTAAAAAATATAGTGGGTTTAACATCTTGTCCTAGATTTTAAGAAGTGGGTTTTTTGTGTATTCAACTTTGCATATACAAATAATTGAGCTTGAATTTCTGCATGCATAATTCATAACAGGTGCAAATACTCTTTCGGTGATTAGATAAGAGCTAATATTTGTGCTCACAATCACTTTAGGCAAACGAATTCAGGTCAGTGATTTGTGAGCACAAAATTACTCAAACTGTGAAGGCAGGTAGACACAGGTAAATCAGACCTTGATTTTGCTGACTGATAGAGGGTAGATTTGTTCCTGCAAGGTACTGAGAACTTACAAGAAATTTTCAGAATTCACTATTTGTCTTTTGATCATAAGAGGAGCAGAGTGATCAGCACCTGGCAGAACTATGACATCCCCAAAACCCTTTGTGAGTGAACAGACCCATTTTTAGACTACAATTCAGAGAGTATATGTTTAACTTAAAGGGCAAGTGAAATGTCAATGGATGTGTTTATGTGCTTTAAATTGACTACATATTGAAGTAATTTGGTAAATAATGAAATTTTTTAAGAGGTTTGTAAAGGGGGAACAAGCAATTAACATCAAAAAGGCACAGGACATTCAGGAGAAGTAAAAGAAATTAACCATCACACACTTACTAGACAGCATTAAAACTTTGCACGGATGCTTTAATTCAAATGGTAAAGTGGTATTGGGTAACTGTATCTTAATCCCCCTTTAGCTAGTGAAGAAAGGTCATTTTACTTATGCTTGAAGGAAGTCATAGAAGGTTTTAATATGCTTTAATATTGTTTTATCTTTTCTGAGTAAAAGCAATAGGATATATTTAGGATGAAATGGCTATTTGTAAATAAATGGTCATTCACTGATTGCAAAATATTTCTTATGAAACCTCTCAGGCTCTGTCTGACAGGAGGCTCAGCTGAACACACCAGCCCTGTCACACAGAGGTGCTGAACTGAGGGCTGAAGGTTCCAGGATTTGCAGTTCAAACTGAAGATCAGCTCCCAAGCTCTGCAAAAATGAGAAGCAGAAACCCTGGCTGAAGTCAACATTGTCAGAGTTTTATAAATCCTGCTGGAGAGCTCCAACTGGGCTGAACTCCAAAAGCATTTATTCGGATAATAACCAAAATAAAATAAAAATGAAAATCTCTCCATAACCTGTTCTATTCCTCACTATTCTGGCAGACTTATTTTAAAAGACCTTCTAGAG
>WEIT01041338.1:0-13216 GCA_013389985.1 Dryoscopus gambensis | reverse complement strand
ATCTTATCTTGTAATAAAGACTGCATCATTCCAGTTAAAAACTTAAAGTATACTCAAAATACTTATATTAGCGGCAGTATAGATAAATAAGGGGCAACCATATTACAAAAAGAAAAAAAAAAAAAAGAAAACACCTCAGGGAAGTTAAATAGCACACATCAGTATTGATAGCTGTAAAATTATGCCGACTTAACTATGTAAACTCATGAATAAAAAAAAAATGCTGCAAAACATGACCTTGCCTCTATAACTGCCATAATTTTTCATGCCTTTCCATCTTTGTCAGTCTATTACTGTATGTTATCAAGCAAAGGTTCCCTTGTTCAACAAGAACTACACTTGTAATAGTTTTTGAGAATTTCTTTGATTATTTCATTTTCCATGACATCCATTTCTCTTTTATTGAGAAAAATATTTAGTAGTGTACTGTTATGGTGGTGGTCTGGTGGTGGTAAGCAGTAACCATCCAAAAGCGTCTCCAGCTAGGAGGCACTCGGCAGGCTACTGCACACGCAGATGTACACATGAACCAGATAGCTTCCTCAATAAGTTGACAGCAAAGAGTCCACGGGAAAAGTTTATTCCAGCCACATGTGTGGAGTAGATCCAGGGAAAAGAGGTGAGAACAAACAAGTGACGAAGAGAGGGACGAAGAAAAGGTGGAAGTGGAAGGGTCCAGGTTTATATATGGGGTTGGGAGGGGTGGAGAGAGAGCATCAGGGACCAATAATCTGAGGGCACGGGGTCGGTACACAGGCAGGGCTAGGGTGTGGGAGCCAATGGGGAAACTCTGACGGAGTGGCGAAGGAGCAAGGGCCAGTGAGGGAACAGGGACATAGGAGAACCTTCTAGATAAGATAGAAAAGGGCGGGGAGGCCAACAGGCCAACTGGGGAAGCAGAACTGGGGTATATTAACGTAATGAAACAGTGCATCCTGTGAGAGGCCTTTTCTGTCACCATAACCTCAGAGTGCCTCCTAGAGCTCTTCCCTCCAGGGGACGCTCACACTCCTTTAGTTAACAGGCCCACCGTGCTCCGCACTGTACCTCTAATGATAATAACTGCTGTGCTTTTTCTGAATTTGATTGTTTATTCTTTTGGAACATGTAACAAGACAAAAAGTTTATAATTTTCATTTAGAATTCTGAACTCGGTCTGGTAGTTCTACTTCTATTGAACGTTTTCTGTGAGGCTGTACATTATGGACTTAACACATAAGGCTAGTATATGCCTGAGAAGATTACAAAGCCTAGCTTTTCTGTGTATTTCAAGATACACAGTGAACATGATGCAGCTGAGTCTTCCATGACAGAAATATCTTAAGACATAGATTCCTCTTTGTTACAGTATAGAAATAATCATTTCGGCTTCACATCTCAGATTCAAACTGTGGATCAGAAAACAATATTCTGAGTCAAGTGAGGACTCCCAAAACCTTCAAATGAATGAGACTATGTATAGGATATGCTCCTTTACTTCACGAGAAACTGAATTGATAAAGCAAACAAATGAGCAAACTGCTTAGGGGGTGAGAGAGGGAGTTGTGTGTGTGTGTATTAGAAAAACAGAGCAAACCAAACAAGGTAGTGTAGTTGCTTCGTAAAATCAGGCAAGGTAGGAACATTGCTACAGAGGATGATTCACCACCCAAGGGCCAATAATCAAGTCAAAACTATACTGCTATGTTCCGGAACATCCACTAATTGTGGTCAGATATAAGACCCCACTGGAAGCCCGGAATCGTACAAAAAGCATATGAACAGCATCAAAACCTACATTATAACAAATCAGGAAAATTACTTCTGAAGTTAAAAAAAGATGACTTGTTCACACACCTGAGATGATAAATAACCAAGATGATAATAAAACTGAGATGCAAAATTAACATTTTAAATGCACCTTTTTCTTACACAATAAACGAGAGATAAGAAAAATAAACAACTCTTGTCCTCACTCTAAATCTTCAAGATTTTACAGACACGAGACAGAGTGGGGGGCTTGCAAAAAAACTATAATGAAAAGATTGCATCTAGTCTGAAGTCAAAAGTAGCACAAAAAGTTAAATTCAAAAGGAAAAAATGTATTACTGCAGTCTAATATGTGGCTCTATTGCAGGTGAATGCTAAATATAATATTAGACTATGACAAATTCAATGTCATTATATTATTTTCATGCAGTAATAAAGAAAAAGAGTATTTTTACCAACTCCTGAGGCCAATGCACAACTGGAAACACTTTATTCAGACTTTATGTAATTTAAATCACACTATAAAGAAAACATTAGTGGGCTATGTCTTCCTCAAAGATTAATATAAAGAGGTAGAGAAGGTAAGATATAAGCTAGGGATTTATAACTAGTGTTTTAGCGACTTTCCTATAATACTAGAATATTTATTGAAAATGTGCTCATCCACCTCCTGCTGATGCTTCTCTATTACAGTACTTTTTTCTGGTCTTCATGGTTTGCATATCCTAACACTGCTCACTGTATGGCCAGTATACACACTTATGCCCAGGGTATTATAAGATTCCTATACAGACCACTTTGGATTTATGAAAGCTCTATAATCTTCTCTGTCATCTACCAATTGCTAAAATATGCCTTTATTACAATGGATTTTAAGATTTTAGTGATGTAACAAAATAGGCGTTATTACTAATAGCATTGTAAGTAAAATATAAACATCTGAAATAAGATGAAAAGCAACAGAATTTTTATTTTATATAACTTATATATATAACATAAATGCATTTATTTAAATTATTTTTAGTATATCTGCTATTATACTACCACCTAATGGTAAAAGATAATTAATATAGGACACAATTACATAAAGATGCCCTGACAAGCTCTGCAATTCAAGCATTTGCAAGCAGCAACATCCTTTTCAGTCTTCTACAGGTCTCTTATTTCTCCTGCTGTTAAGACATGTTTTGTACTCTTTTGATCATGCTTCTATGTTTTCCTGCAATTTTTACCACTTCAGTTACATATACCAGTCATGGATTATTAAATAGTCACACTTATGTCATTGCAGATAAGGTCATACAAGTCTTGTGTTCAACAGTATAGAAATTTCCTCATACAGTTAAGCTAGCCATTGTTTTCACCTGTAAAATTCCATTTCTATCTAAAACAGAATGTTTACTTTCTTCCATTTATTTTTAAGATGTATTCACTTAAATCTGTAGTGAAGGATCTAGAGGGTGGGGTCTTGCTGGACAGGCTGAGCCAGAGCAGCAGTATATACTTGTGGCAAAGAACGCCAACCACATATCCATCTCCACACTAAAAGCACCAACAGCAAGTTGAGAGAAGTGATCATTATCTGCTACTCTGCATGTTATAGGAGGGTGCATATGTCTAATTTCCACTTCCTTAGAAAAAGATAGACATTAATTTACTGTTTTTTCTTAGAAGAAGCACCAAGATGATTAGGGGACTGAAGCATGTGATACAAAAGGAGGAACTTAAAGATTTTGCTTTATCTAGTCTTAAAAAGTGAAGATCAGGAACAGATTTCATTGCAGCCTTCCACTGCTGTAGAAGCCTGGAAGATAAAGGGGCAAGTTTTGCACACCCTTTGACTTTTGTCGTTCCATTTGAGCACAAAAGTCTATGAATCTTAGCTGCTCCCTTCTCCTTTAGGGTGGGGTGCCAAAATGAAACAACAGGGAATACAGAGAAAATAGAGTCATATTGCACTGGAAGATGCATATTAAAAAGAAAAAAAAGACAAGAAGTAGGGGACACAATTTACAGCAAGGGAAACTTCAATTGGATATTAGAAAAAATAAGTCACCGAGAGAGGAGTCAAAGAATCGGAGGATTATGTACAGGTTGTGAAATATCCATCATTGGATAGGCTTGAAGCTTGAGTGGACACCAGGAACAATGGAAAAAACTATGTAATGACCTGTCTGAACTTCTTGCTACATTTTCTCTCAACTTATATCTACCATAATAAATGAAATACGCACAAAATCTTTGCCCAGCTTTTTGCAAGTATGACTCAGCACCACTTGCTTCAGAATGAAGATTCCTATTTGGTTTTTTCCCCTCCATGTGCATCACATATTAGGCTACATATAAAGGTGTTGTAGTTTAACCCCAGCTGGCACCTAAGTACTCCACAGATACCCACTTGTTCACTCCCCCTTTTCCCCATTTTCCCTCCAGTGGAAGGAGAATCACAAAAAAAATAGGACTTGTGGGCTGAGATAAGAACAGCTTAACAATTGCAAGAATAAAAAGAAGAATAAGAGTAAGAATAAGAGTAAGAATAAGAATAGTGTAAGCAGAGAAAAGAGGAATAAAACCCAAGAAAAAGAAGTGATGGACAATAGAGTTGCTCATCACCCAATGACCAATGCCCATCACTGAGCAGCAATCAGTCCCTCCTGGACAACTTCACTGGTTTATAACCTGAGCATTACTGAGCACGTTCTATGATATAGAATGTCCCTTTGACTAGATTGGGTTGGCTGTCCTGGCACTGTTCCCTCACAGAGTCTTGTGCCCCTGCTCACTGGCAGAGCAGGGGAAAGTGGAAAGTCCTTGGCTTAGAGTAAACACTGCTCAGCAACAACTAAACCATTAGCTTGTCTTCAACATCATTCTCACACTAAGTCCAAAACAGAGTAATGTACCAGCTACAGAGGAGAAAATTAACCCTATCTCAGCTGAAACCAGGACAAAGGAAGACATTTTTGATGATGACTGTGGTGAAGCACTGGAAAAGGTTGCAAGAGAGGTAATAGATGGCACATCCCTGGAAACATTCAAGGTCAGGCGGGATGGGGCTCTGAGCAACCTGATCTAGTTGAAGATGACTCAGGGCATTGAAGGTAGGTTGGTCTTGATGACCTTTAATTGTCCCTCCCAACCCATGATCCTATGATGACAATTTGGAGGAAAACAAAATAAAATCACTGCAGAGATAGAGAAATTTTTATTTTGCCTAAACAAATAAAACTAAACCCCTAAAACCTACACAAGAATGAAAAAATTTGTTTACTGAAACCTCTTCCTTGATAACACAAACTGCAGGGAGATTTAACCTCAGATAAACAGAATGCACATCAATTAATTCTGCTGCAAATTAATTTTGTATAAAAAATTTTATTCTGTTTATGACTGTACACATATTTTTGAAGACTGATCATAAAAGTAAAAATATAACACATAACCAGTATTTTAGTCTCATTTTAAATTCCAATATTTTATTTACAGTGATTAGTCTGTATTAAAATTAAACTTTCAGAATAACAGCTTCCATGATTTGTGTGTTAAAGCTCAAATATGTGATTAATTTGTCAATTCAAGCAATCATTATTGCCATTATAAAACATGGATCTCTTTTTGTCCATTTTAGTATGGGGGAAATATACCACTGATAGCAACCACTTTCAAAAGCTAAGCACTAATCTGAATACACTTCTCCCTTTTCTCCAACTCTCTGTCTTAGTATTTTAAGCAAGCAACTGACCACTAAAGTTCTAAATCAAGTTGAAAACAAAAATTCCAGATTATATGATGAATAATATATAAATATATAAAATACATTTCTCTAACATCTGCATAGTATTATAACAGAGCTATAAGTTCATCTTAAACATAAAAGATTTTTAAAAAATAATTATAAAATATAGGAAAGTGCTAATCAGATGAGACAGAATATCAGTATTACACAGTATCATCATTTTAAAGAAAAGGACTACTTAGATGAATAATTAGGGTCACTTAAAATGAGCTGACAACTTAAAAATTAATTCATCTGCATTTTGCTTTAATTTCTCCTATGTCACATGCAATTCTAAACACGGCAGGAAGTAAAATCTGTGCTCTTAAATGTTTTCTGTTTTATAATCTCTGTTTTTAATCTGAAACATACATCATGTACTTGGTTGTCCTTCCTGTGTGCCACTGCCTTCAAAATTCTAAGGGAGTACTCTGTCTTACTCTGTTGGTGTCTGTGGAAGATACTTTGTTAAGGCAACCTTCAGACTTAATGTTTCTGCTGTATCTCTTGGCTGAAAAACTCAGTGTTCACTCAGCTATAAGCGTTCCCTTTGGTGCAGTGGAATAATGCCCTTGTTTGATGAAATAAGCATCCTGTCATTTTTAAAGCACAGTTTGATGTTTTATCCTATGAGTACAGTATGTAGAACTAAGATCAACTGTTACTAGTGAAAGCTTGAGGCTTATGACCACTTCTGTTGAATTTACCTTTCATTCCACATAAAGTAAATGAGTTGGAATTAACAGATCTGTCGTTGCAAAAGTGAACAGGAAGGCTGACAAAGTAATTCCCTGATAATCACAGCAAATTAGTCTTGAAGTCCACTGACATGGAAATATTCTTACTGGCATCAAGCCTGAGGAATAGGCATAATCCCTTATTGTAAAATTGTAAAATATTGTAAAATATTAATTGGGAAATCCTAACTAAGGAGAAGTTCCCTTTTTCTTTTGTTTTATTTTTTTTCTTTCTATTTTTATCCTGGATGTGTACATGTATACAGTATAAACACACATTAGTCAAATTTTGAATACATATCCACAACTAGAAAATCTACCCACAACTTTCTTTGGAGCTGTGTGTGAAAAAGAACAAATCCATACCTATCAATTGTGAATCTAAAACCATTTTATTTTAAAGACATAACATCTCACAATTACATGAAATCAAAATGTTGCCCTCTAGACATGATAACTTCTTCTGAAAGAAGCCTAAAAGCCCATGTTGGGGAAACAGGCCAAAAGCTCCAATCCCTCTCGGTAGAAGTAATAAGTTCAGCACAGGGATTTTGAAGCTGTCGATCTCACACTAGGTACTAATGCTGATGAATTGACTTAACTGCTGAAGAAGCAGCAATCAGATCATTACAAGACTGGCATGCCAAGTTATTTTTTTAATTGCGTGCATGTTCCAGCATGTTTTGTAGCTGTGCTAGTATTCCTGGTTTGAATCTCTCTGTATTTGTCTGTATATTTGTGAGACCTTAGACATAGCAGAACAGTAAAAATCACATGACTATGGTGAGTCACATAATATTACAGAAGCATGACGTTCCTTTCTACATCATGTGCATGTGGTATTTTGAGTACTCAATATTGGTGCTATTAACTGCAGTAAAACAAATTTCATTATAACATTTTTGGGGTTTTTTTTATGGCTGGTCAGTTTGGTTTGTGATGGTGGGCAGGTTGCTTGTTTTCTGGAGGGATGTGTGAATCAACACACACAGGTAACCAGGGTGACCACAAAACCACAGCTGAAACACAAAGAGTACATTTATTTCAGTACCTTGCTAACAATGTCAGGCTGCAGAGAAACACGGGGGACACAGGCTCCATTAGGCTCAATTCATCCTAGCACCCAGCAGGGGTGGAGTCAGGGCTGCTGCCTGTCCCAATGTAACAAAAAACTTTGAACAAGCAGAGTTTATCACAGGGCTGTGCTTTTATGATCTCCCTCTCCCTCCCACCAGGAGGCTCAAGCATGCCTGTGAGACTATGTTATCTCTCACAGGAATTCTACTTCTCAAAAGAGGCAGAGGATGAATGACTTAGGCATGACTTAGGAATGACTTAGGAATGAGTGATTTACCCACATTCCTAGCATTCCCAGCTGCAAGGTGGGAATTTCACTTGGAGTGAAATTATTCCCTCCTCAACAAATCTTCTTGTTTTAACCCTTTCCTCCCAACAGGAGGTGTTATTTTCTTTTTTCTTTTTCAAAGAAAAATACTGATAGTGATGTTCTTACAGCTACTTTTAATTGTTACATTGGCAGGAGTCATTGGGAAACCAAAGCTAGTATTTTAAATTCTTATATACCTGAAGTACATCCAAATTCATGGACATATGTACAAGAGTTTACACATCTGATAAATAAGTGACCTCATAACTATGCAAAAAAGTAGAAGTCTGAATATACTGATGATTGGACAGAACTGTTGCAGTGGCTCAGCCCATCGCTGGGCTGTGGCAATCGAATGCCAGTCATACCTTGGCCATCCCGTGGGTGGATTTCCCCACCCAAGACAGTGGGTTGGAGGGCGATTCTATGGGCGGCACAGAGGTGTAGCCACCTCCCACTGGGTGGGGTGCTGGTCTAAGCAGCCTCCCCCTGCTCTGGAGAATTTTTTGTTACTCGGTTGCTAGTTGGCTCCCTGCTGTTACTCCCACCTCCCTGTTCTCCCTATTGGTTACTGTTGCATTGTATCCTCCCCCTTGTCTGTACCCCAATGGTCGTTCCCTTTGGACCACCCCCTCTTAAAAACCCTTGCACACCATTTCTCAGGGCCTTTGGTCCTTGGACCCTCCAAAGCGGTAAAGGTTTAGGAGCCCATAGCCGAGGTCCCTCCTGGCGACACTTTAGCTACTACAGCAAGCTGCTTGGCATGCTGCCTCTCACAAGGAGCCAGCACTTGCACTACCAGCTTGTGCCTTTACCCCGCCAAGGACATGCCTCTCATTGAGGGCATTCGCGGGAAGGACGCTGTGTCCCCGAGGGTATCCCAGAGCACAGCGTCACAGAACCAAAAGTCTGAGGCCTGGAAATGCAAGGTATTATTCAACAAGAAACATTTTTTGCCTTGCAAAATGTACAGTTAAGATAGAACAGTCAACATAAGTAGGCAAAACACAGAATGGAAGTTAATGCCATCTCGGGTTAAATACTAAGGCAGTATGCACTAATTGACCACCATAGAAATACCCACACCATATGGGTTGTGACTGAATGCTCTCATGGTCCGAAGTTAACTGCTACTCTTTAGTTCTCTGCTTCAAGCTTTGAATCAGAGTGACCTGTAAAACAGGCTTGAGGTCTATTCATACTCAGTTAAGCTCTCTCTCAACCAACATACAAATTTTTAAAGATGCAAATGTAAAGAAGAATCAGTACAGGCAGCAATTGCAGCACATATGTTCACAGAATCACAGAACTGCTTAAGTAGGAAGATATCTCTGCAGATCATATAGTCCAACCCACCTGCTCAGAGCACAGTCACCTACTGCAAGCTCTTCAAAGCCATGTCCCATCAAGTTTCGAGTATCTCCAAGAATGAAGAATCCACAATCTTTGACTAAACAGTTCCAGTGTTTGATCACTCTTACAATAAAAGTTTCTGGTGTTTTAGTACGATTTCTTGTTTTTCAATTAATGCCCACTGTCTCTTGTCCTTTCACAGGACACCACTGGGAAGAGTCTGGGTCTGTAATCTTCACTTCCTCTAATCAGGTATTCACACAGTTTGCTAAGGTACTCCTGAGATACCCTTTCTCCAAGCTAAACTGTTACAGCTCTCTCAGCCTCTCTGCATATGACAGATGCTCCCACCCTGCATATCATCTCTGCTGTCCTTTTCTCCTCTCACTTCAGTACATCCATATCTCCCTTGTACTGGGGAGCACAGACTGGGACACAGCACTCTAGATGTGCCTCACCAGTGCTGAGCAGAAGGGAGGATCACCTCCCTCAACCCACTGGCAATATTCTGCCTAATACAGTTAAGAAAGCTTTTGGCTGCCTTTGCCACAAGGGCATGTTGCTGGTTCATGTCCAGCTTGTCTGCCAAATACTTCTCTGCAGAGCTACTTTCCAGCTGGTCAGCACTCAGCCTATTTCGGTGTATGCGGTTAATCTTCCCCAGTTGCAGGACTTGGTATTAAACATCATTGGGCTTCATGAGATTCCTGTTGGCTCATTTCTCCAGCCTGTTTACATGCCTCTGAATGGCTTCACAGTTACCTGGAATATCAGGTGTATCTCATGCATATGAATCTTTGGAACAAAGTTAAGAATTCATTGAAGAATGTACCTCACTGAGTTAAAGCACATGAAATAAGCTGGAGTTTCTTACTGCTTAAGTTGTCAGTTACATACGGCAAACTTCAACACTAATTTAGGGCTTCCACCTACCCCAAAAAGTACAAAAATTCAACATGTCCCTGACCAATATGAAATACAACTATGCCTTGAGTTACCATGAGTATTTGGTGTCATTGAAAATTACCATAATTGATGATGATATTATATTGACTTATGACTTTTATTATGCTGTCCATAAATTGTAAAATTCAGTGAATTACCTCAGAATTAAAAATTTCCTGTCTATATATACTCTAATTTCCAGAAAAATAGCAACAAATTTGTAGAAGAAATTCACATCTGCATGACCAGTAAATATTCTGAAATACAACTAAAAAAATCCCTTGCTAAACTACATATACATATATGCTTGCCCAAACAAGTTTCATAGATCATCATCATAAAAATGTAGAATATCAGGAACTTCAAAAGATAACCAGATAAGAGATCCTGCTATGTCTTTTACAGCTCTAAATTCTGAGAAATACTGAATTACTTGTCTACATACAGATATATATAGACCTAATTCAGTTTGCTTAATCTACAAGTATGTGATTTAAAGAAGCCATTGAAATCCTCACCTTCCTTCTCCAAATAAGTACTCCAGTCATCAACATATGGACAACAAGGCATGACACAGAGAGAAGACACTAGAACTCTCAAAAAGGAATTCACATCTCCGAAAATCTAACTATCAAAAAAAGAAGAAGAATGCATCTTCTTCTCTATGCATATATTGAAAGATTGGGTTAAAGTGCTTAATTCAAGGTGGTGAATCCTGTAGTAGATGAACAAGTCTGTGACCTCCCAGTAATTTCCTACTGACAAACTCAGGGCAGTTTCACTCAGGATTCTGCCTTCCATGAGTTTCCTTCCTTAGCAGACAACTGCATGTAGGGAGGCATAAATAGCTCAGACATGATGAAAGGTGTGCTCTACAGACATCAGGCTCTCAAACAAGCTGGTGGGTGATATGATACACTTTTGTAGATCTACTGCCAGATGCTCAGTCATATTGAAACCCAAGTATATCTGAAAATTATAGCTCGGTAAAGCCAAATCAAGACAAGGTCATTAATAAGGTGTCTTCAATGTCAAACTGATAAGAGCAAAAGATAAAAAACACTGAACACTCAACATTTTTCATCAGATGGATTTCATCACTGAAACTGCTTTGAAAACTAAAGGCCACCGTGTCAATAGAGTGTCAAAGACTTCCTGCAGAAACACAAGATTTAGGAGAACAGTGGTACAACAATAAGAAAGATAAAAAGTTTCATCAGAAGTATAAAACACATGAAATGCAACAATGTGGTAAATAGAACAGAAAAGGTAGAACACAGATTTCACTACAAACACAAGAGAAAAACAGAGAAGAATGTGAAAAAAGGTAACTAATATGGAAAGTTTTAGAATCAAGGGTTGAGAATGGCTAGTCTTGGGGGGAGTGGGAACATCTCATATAGTCTTTAGACCAGCAAACTGCACCACTATAGGTATTGGGTTATTTCTGTTCTCAACTGTAATGTATCTTCTGCCCAATAATTATTTCCTGTAGTGGAAATTAGCTTTGCAGGTAATTTTTGAATGACATTACTATTGAACAAGAGAGGACAAATTTTTTATGTTTTAAAAACAGACTATAATGTCAAGGTTAGTAACTGGCACTCTGCATCTGGAACTAATTCATGGTCTGTAAATAACATTGCAACAAAATAGCCCCATTTCATTATCCCCTTCCAACACAACTGCAATCAACACACAGACCCTCAAGATATATAAGTAGCACATATTTGAAATTAAAATCTCTCTTCTAAATGCTGTACAGGTATATTTGTAGCATGTCTATTAACCCTTGTCGCAACCACGGGAAAAAAATAAAAGCTACATCAAGCCTCATGCTTTCCATAGCTTCCACTTTCGAAGGAGAGGACAAAAAAAAAGTCTTACTAAACTCCCAGCACAAAATTACTCTGATTACCCTTCCATGAAACATGCTTAATATTTGCACTTACTATTCATCAGACATTCTTTGCTAAAGAAGGACTTGTTTTTTGCCAGACAACTTCTTTATTAAAACCAGCAATGGTGTTATCATGCTTACAGCAGAATAGAAGAAATACAATCCTTCTTTGTCATGCCAAAAGCAGACAAATAATCAATCATGTTGCAATTAACAGAGAAATATCATTATCATTATCAAGCTTTCTGGTCTTGTACTTCATAAACTAGATGGAAACCACAGAGGAGAAAAATGCTAATAGTTCAACAACTCTACAAGCCAAGGCTTGGATGTTTACCCTGGTATCCCAAAGTAGGAATATTTACAAAGCTGACAGATCCAGGATCCCAAATGGAGGAGTTCTGATGATCAGGAAGACTGGTGGCCTGGCAAAGGTAACACACACCTTTTAAACACCTTTTAAATTAGCTTTGTTGTTTCTTTTTTTTAATTTTTATGTCCTGATGAGCCACTCACATTACCATAGATAACCAAACTTTGTTTCACAAACAGCAGTGCAGTTGCTCTGCCTTGTTAAGTATTCATTCATTCATTTATCAGAAACATTTTAAACTGGAGGGAAAGTATGAGAATTTTTAAAATTATTTTATTTTCTTAAGCACATTCTTAATCCTGTGGTTTTGTTCAGTTACTGAATTGTAAAACTATGTGCAAACCGAGATTGCACATACCTTAAAGGTATTAAGTCTCAAATTATATAAGCTTATGCACCATGTACCATTTGCAAAATCTTCTTTCAGTAGGTATTTCGACTTTTTCTTTTCAGTACTTGCATGCAACTAATAGTGCATAAGCAAAGCCTAAATTATGTTTTCAGGCTGTTACTTGCATTTTAAAACACAGGTCAGTGATGACTTTAGTTAGCATAATTCTCTTACTATTATTCCATGGATCTCTACAAGAAGGAATTTTTGTGCAGCCTGCAACACACTGAGGAATATGGTTTTCCATCCACCTGTCAAGAATTGTGACCATAGTACTTAGTACTGACTGTATTTTGGCATGTTAAGCATGATCGTCCTTCTTAAAAATGAGAAGAATTTCCCAGAAGTATCCTGGCTTCAGCACACTTCCATGCTGTGGCAAAGTGAGTCACAGTATTGGAATCTGGTCACTACAAATTCTACCAGGATTCAAAGACCTACTCTGTCATAGCATCATTGATCATTCTCAAAGAACACCTCTCAAGCAAACCAGAAACATTGTTTTGTGTATAGTATATATCACAACTACTGCTGGAGGAGAAAAATAGGCAGATTCATTAGTCAAATTTTTCATGTCCTTTTTTGACATGTCTGAGTAGAATGATC